>JAHZMW010004028.1:0-76434 GCA_027743745.1 Alloscopus bannaensis
AAACATCCGGATTTGGATACCGCCTACCACTTTTAGTCTCGAATAAAGAACCAGCAAAGTTGTGCATTTGACCCAAACCACGACTCGAATGCGGATGATAATAATTTTGTAGTTTCGACGAAGGGGAAATGCTTTTCGGAACAGGCACGTCGGCCGGGAGAGTGAACCACAGCATACGCTGCTATCCCAGAAAGAAAAGGAGGAAAGGGATGAGCCACCTGGCGCATTTCAGGAGCAGAGTATTATGAAGATTTCTGCGACTTCTCAGGTACGTTTGGGTAGCCCCATGTCGACCAGTGGCACTTCGTCACCTGGCTCGGAGAGGGTGAAGGTTGTCGATCGGAGCCGTCCAATGAGCCATAAGGAAGTGGAACAGGGTCATAAATGGTACATCCTTGCACTTGGATATTTTTACCAGTGTCAATTGCATTGAAAAATTAAGGGTGAACTTTTGATTTGCAGCGTGGTCACGGTGAATCGTGAAAGGCAGGAGATTGAGGTGAAAAGGCCACCATCAAATACATCGACCCATTCCTTGTATTCGAACAGTGGCATCACGCCAGAAGTGAAACTCTTTGCTTTTGACTCTGTGTATGACCTCAGGTAAGAATTCTATCAAATCTGGTTTTGTCCACAGATAACGGTATGAAAAAAGCGGAGTCATGTTTTTCACATCTACATTTCTTTTCTGACATGGGGAAAACTGCATGACACACGCCATGCTTAAACGAGCTGAAAGGGCTGTTCATATCGTAGGATCAGTTCCAGCAGAATTTGTTTGCGCGTTTACTGATTCTGTGGTCCAGTGTACCTTGCCCGACTGCCAATAAACTTTTGCCCGAGTACAGAGAAACCTTGCCCGACTATCGATAACCTCTTGCTATAGTGCCCGATGACTTTGAAACCTTGCGCAATGACTCCGAAAAATTTACCCAAAGACCCGAAACCCTTGCCCGATGACCGGGAAACCTTGCCCGATGACCCGGAAACCTTGTTTGATGACCCGGATACCTTGTCCGATGACCCAGAATCTTTGCCTGATGACCCGGGGATTTTTCCCCATGACTCGGTAACCTTGCCCAGTCACCCGGAAACTTTTCCCAATGAACCGGCCCGAAATCCTTGCCCGATGACTCGGAAACCTTGTCCGATGACCCGGAAACCTTGCCTGATGTCCCGGAAACTTTGCCCAATGACCGAAAATTTACGCGATAACCCAGAAACCTTTACCGATGGCCCGGCAACCTTGCCTGATGTCCCGGAAACTTTACCCAATGACCGAATATTTACCTGATGACCCGGAAACCTTGACCGATGATCCGGTAACCTTTCCCAATGACCTGGTAACCTTGTCCGATGACTTGGAAACCTCGCCCAATGACCCGGAAATGTTGCTTGATGTCCCGGAATTTTTGCCCGATAACCCGTTATCTCTGCCCAACGACCCATATATCTTGCCTGATGACTCGGAAATCCCAATAACCCGGAAACCTTGACCAATCACCCGGAAAATTTACCCGATGACCCGGAAACTCTGCCCAATGACGCGGTAACCTTACCCGATGACCGAGAAACCTTGCCTGACTACAGAAAAACATTGGCCGAGTACCGAGAAACATCCCCCCAGTACCGGAAAATTTATTATTGTCTGACAAAGTTTCTGCGTACTCCGGCAAGGTTTTCCGTTACTCGGGTAAAGTTTTCCGGTACTCGGGTACGGTTTCCTGGCACTTGGGTAAGGTTTCTTGGTATTTGGGTAAGGTTTCCCGGTACTCGGATAAGGTTTTCCGGGTCATTGGGCAAGGTTTTTTGGTACTCAGGTAAGGTTTACTGCTAGTCGGGTAAGGTTTTCCGGTACTCGAGCAAGGCTTCTTTGTACTCGGTTAGGGTTCAGCGGTACTCGGGCAAGTTCCCCGTTAGTCGGGCAACTATTCCTTGTACTCGGGCAAGGTTTTCCAGTACTTGTCAAGCGGGTTTCGCTAATCGGGCAATTGGGGTTTCACAACTTTTTTTTCACATTGCTCATATTTAAAATTCATAGTCACAAAATTGCTTTTTGCACTGTTGAGATTTTCTCGGTGAGCGCTACGTATAAGAATATGTTAATGCGCCGAAATAAAATATTTGCAAATATGTCAAACACCGGTTGAAATGGACAAAGCCATTTACTTTTTACTAATTTACTTTTAAGTTTATCGATCTTATTGTTTTAATTTAAATTCCAGGATTTCCCAGAAGCAACTATACGATGATGCATTTAGTCCTCTAGTAAACTCCGTATTGGAAGGTTATAATGGCACCATTTTTGCTTACGGTAAGCCAAGTTGCTAGGAGAAAATACAATTTTAGATCCCAATATTAAATAAAATAGAATGAGGCCTGAATTGCTATATTTTTGTGTTAAAGGTCAAACGGGTACTGGTAAAACGTACACAATGGAGGGTTAGTGCTTCAATTTTTAATTGGAGGTTTAGTATCCGATTGGTCTAGTAATTGGTGAATTGATTGAGTTGTAGTTGAACGTGGTTGTTTTGATGAACTTAGGTGTGCGAGACAATGAAGATGAACACGGCGTCCGATCTGAACTCAATAAGAAGAAAGCGAAACAAGCCGAAATGCTTCAGCGATCACAACAGGAGTCTTCGAATCGGGCGCACACAGGGAGAATTCGCTCCTGTCGGGCGCATACGGCATCCAGCACCGCCTCTGATTCCAGCAGCAGTGCCAGTGACCAGCTCAGGCAAATTGAGGAACAGCGGATGAAGGAACTCGCCTCCCTTCTAGCACCTTACGGTGTAGATCCAACTGCGGATCCTCAGGACATTATGAATCAGCTAGATGAGCGGAGGAAGGATATGCAGAATGACAGTAGGACTGTGAAGGAGGAAAAAAACAGATTGCTTCGACGCCTCGACGAAACGCAGAGCCTGGTGAGGAACACCTCCGAAGAGTGCAAGAAACTCACAGAAAAAATCCATTGGCTCGAAAGTAAAGTCTTGACGGGAGGCAAGAGTCTCGTTGATCATACAAACGAGCAGCAGAAACTTATCCAGGCGAAGCAACAAGAGCTGGCAGAGCAAACTGAGAGATATGAAGAAATGAGAAGAAAACTACAAGAGAATGAGCTGACCACTACAGAACTCAAAAGCAACGCGGAGTCACTGGAAGCTGAGCTTCATACAAAAACCAAGAAGCTCCGAAAGCTGAGTCAAAAATTGTATTTTACAAAAGAAGAACTGGCATCCCTAAATGATGAGCACGTGAACACGATGAAGGAGCTGGAAAATGTGTTAATGGAGCTTAAAAAGTACTCATTTTTAATTCTGTCTTCAACTGTGATGACTACTTTTGCAGCAAAAATTATGTATCGTTACTATATTTTCAGAGAATTTTCGTTGAAGCGAATGATCATTGATAATTTCATTCCGTGTCCATCACGCAAAATAATTGTATCTCGTATTGTCTGGGACAAGCCAATGGAGGAGTATAAACTGGCGTCTTTGAATTCCTATTATATTGTACAACGACCTCCCATAATTCGAATGACGAAGACTCCCCTCTTCAGTCTTTCTGAGACAAGGACGGTGCACATGGTAGACAATGTCCATTACTTGAACGAAAATATCTTGCAGCTGCATCCCGAATTACCGAAGCGAAGAACGAAAGACTACGTGCCTCCTAGTCGAAATCCTTACATTACTTCACTGATTAAAAGAGCAGTCGAAGACGCAGAGAAGGAAGCCTGCATTGACTGTCGTTTTGTAGGCAGAAAAAGGTAAGTACCTTTACAAAGTACCTTGTCGTATTACAATTTTTTCAACTAATAAATGATTTTAGACAGTTTGTGCCCTACGTGAGCTAACGAGTTTTTTTTCTCTTAGAACTAAGACGGCAAAAATGCCACAGAAGAATTCCGACTACTTTAAAATGGGAAGACAATTTGGTTTGCCGACGAGTAAAATCCGCGAAGCCAATGGGTTCGAGCAAACTGAAGCAAATTCAGTTTCGTGACTTCGTTGTTGTCAGCAATTTTCACAAACATTTCTCACCAAACACCTTCGGAAATGAGTCAGTATTACGTGGAATTGGCCCACTTAAATACTGAGATTCTTGTATCAAGTGCGCATGCAAATAGGCCGTCTGTATGACTTATTTAGCCACAATTTTAGCTAAGTGATAACACGATCATGAGTGCTGTGTGTGCGAATTGTGCGCCATTTTTATCATATCGTTCAGCAAACTGCTATCTATTTCAACACATCTAAAATGTCAAGTATAATTTACTGAATATTTACTCGTACTTTCGGTTATTGTTTTGTCGCAAAAACTCGCAATACGCAAACCTTGAGTGTATAATGATTATATGATGCACTTTGTTGATTTAAAACAGAAATCTTCGGCTAATACCGAACTATCATTTCGTATACTTAATCAATTTGAGGGGTTACATTTATTGTTTGTACATTAGTGGAACGTCGGATCGTCAGCATATCAAATAAATAAAATGTAAACGCTCAATTTTGTGTTTATTAGTGTTTAGTTTTAAGACTCGCAAAACAGACCACTTCATAATGACTTAAGTTTATATATCTACTTTTAAAAAAATTCAGAAAATGAAAATGGCATTAGCATGTGCGATGTGTGTATTATACCAACTAAATATATATCAATATATTTACAATACATAGAGCTCGTAACACTCTTAATCATAACCGAATTATGACACATTGAAGATCATGTAAACTATCATGTTCCCTATTAGTCTGTACGCATACGTGCTCACTAATACAAAATTGCGCACATTTGTCAGTTACTCACTGTGGTGACAACGTGAGTATCTTACCAGTAAGTAAATCAGCCTGATAAGAAATACTACAGAGGAAATCTACATCAATTACTTCTAAACCCTCGGAACCTTTCACCAGCCGTACTAAATGCCAACCATCCACTAATTACCAAGATCACGTAATTTGATAGAATTGATACCCAGTAGAGGTGATTCTTGTTCAACAGCGTCTGTAAAACCACACTGATGTTAGCCACAACCAAAATCAACATAAAGGGATTTTTAATTATTTTTAAGGATCATGACTAACGTACCACAAGAGAGGCGACTAAATGGGAAACCACAACACTCCCGACCAGCACGTAGTTCTTTTTGTCGAGTCCGTAGAAGAAGGTCACGTTCCATGCAGTGTGAAGTAAAATAAAACAAACGGTCAGAATGGCAGAGATCACGAAAAATAATGGAGAGTCGCCGTCCCTTCGTAGGCCCACAGTTCCAGGTCCCACGGAGTCAGCAAGTATGTTGATTAACGCAAACGCTCCGCTCATTATTCCAAACCCTAACCCAGACACTGTTCCAGCCGACAAGAAACAACAAAAATCATTAACATCTACTACAAAACGGTAACAAATAATGGAGTTTGTAATTACAACATTTTTTAGTTCACCATAGGCAAGGACATGCTTGTTGTCGACTAGTGACGTGTTGGAATCGGTAACTTTCTTGAGTCCACCTTCAGTCTTCCTCAGGAAGATGTAAACACCGAGTCTCATGAGTTCTTGGAAGATAACGGAGAACACAACTGCAAACACTAGTGTGTCCTTCAGTGGACTCACTATCGCCCACCACGCTGACGACAAGAGCAACGACAACAGCCAAAAGAATGCACTGAAATCAATAAAATGACAAATTGTCAAATCGATAATGCTTAAACAAGTCACATACAGACCGTCAACCTTTAGATAGGACAAGTGCTGGAATACGACAATCACATCTCCTCAGCAAGCAATCGCTGTTTACTAATTGGGCGATTGGCACAATTATTGACTTCGCAAAGTAAATTTCTCCTCTTACCTAGCAATCAAAATGATAATCCTAATAGGATCATGGGCGATGGTGTAATAAAACATCGCGAACGGCGGTCCGAAGGCGATGAAAGTGCACCCAAAAAACTCCATGACCGTCATCTTGGTGGCGTTTAATTTAAGACTTAATCTCACAATCAATAATATTTCCTTCTATTCGAATAACTGCGACAATCTTAACTCTCCACCAGGGTCATCATTCACTCATCACAACTGCCGTCGATTTGACTTCGAAATTTGAAGACATCAAAATAAGATGAAACTAGCTGACTACTCAACACACAATCCACAAACAACGTCATCAGCAGTTTAACCGAAACAAATGTAGTTGCTAATAGATGTAACAATGACACAAACGTATCACAAGAGTGAATTTTTTTTACTATTTTACTTTTAAATTGAGAAAAATTTTAAATCTAAACACTTGAACTTGTACAAAATTCAATTAAGTATTCCCAATAATGACAAATCAGCTGCAGAGTGTGGCAACTGATCAATGATAAATGACTTTGGCTTCCTTCTGTCAACTACTGGAGTGGATACCTCATCTCAGCAATGTAAAGATGACTCTTCATAGAGTGATCTCATTTTGTCTGCGGCACAGAAGCAAAAACAAGACTTGGTCTTCCTCGCTTCAATTTTGCCCCTGTCAAATTGCGGAGTCCAATGTCTCTCTCGCAGCCACTGAGCGTGCAAGAGTCAGCACTCAGCAGGCTGTGAAAGCTTCTTTGTCTAGTAAAATTTTGCATACATAGTTCAGCGAGGAGTCTTATGGAAATTCGAGTTGTTTCTCGAGCCGATGGTGCTCGAAAATCGAAAATATAGTGATATTGGGAGCACATGAGCTTTTCAACGATATATCACACGTTCAACATTATGTCGGACTGTGGAAAACACTTTGGTCATCTCTCACTTGGCCCACTTGGTTGAGATAATGGGCTGGTTAACAAACTTAATCGAGATATTTCTTATTCAATGACAATGTGGTGAAGTTGCATTTTGAAAAGGTAAAATCGTTTGTGAATGTCGTGGTCGTGCATCTCCAGAATTCAGATATCACTTCAGTTCTGCATACGAATTGGGAATTCCAAGTCCGACGTTGGTTTTTACTGTCTGAGGCGTATACATGTATCCTTAATTCATCGCAATTTGTGTTGAAATAAGTACATGCATCCAACATCACCCAAAAATCTCGGCTCGAGCAATTGCAGCGTCGGAACTACTCAGAAAGGTAGCAGAAACTATCTACCACAACAAACAACAATCGCATAATCTCCGTTTACGAGTACCTTCGGCAAATGTTTAGGGTGCAGTTGTTACGCCTCGACGACAGTGACCAGCGACAACGGTGTTTTTGATGATCTACCAGAAGAATTTAAAGTAGCTCATGCACATGCAATAATAATAAAGTGGCATTGACCACCTCCCCAAACCCTCCTCCAGGTCAAAGTTCATGTTACATATCGATGGACTAATTTTTCCCTAAGCCAAATGCATTTCTTGTTAATTTTCAGAAATCCCATACGATTTTTTGGTTAATTTTTCGAAAATTCCATACGGATATGGATTCCACGCAAATATGATGCAAATAATAATCAGCAGTGAAGTAGTAGTAGTGTTATTGACAACTGACCCAAGGCTAAACAAGGATATTATATAGTATAAAATATGGTAATTTGTTTCACGTTTGCTTTTTCGAAAAATGATGCGTCGGTATTCATAGGGTAGAGAAATAATTGTCTACAAAAGCAATCTTATTTATTTACTAGTCACGCAGTTTTCTCGTGTGTACAAATAGGTAACTAGTTACTCACAATTTGAAGTATAGTACTGTTTATAATCACACGCAGGTACGAAATGATAATAATTTTAAACACATACTATTACGCTATTGCACGTATTGTATCAACATGTTTTGTATCTTTACAATTTTCCAGTGATTTCCAATCCAAGTCTTCGGTGTTTCATCGTATATTCATTGTCACAATATTTTTGGTGTGTAAAGCATCGTATCAATTATTTTGGTATTTCCGTCATTTAATAATATACATGCAAACCTTAATAATAGCTATTATACATATCATATAGTACAGACACACTTCGACGTATGAGGCTTGTCTACTCGATAAATTATAACAGAATTGTTTTCAGCTAAGCAAATTAAGATGCTTATGACGACCTTGTGATTACAAGTCGCAATCACCAAACCTATATATTCTCACAATTACATATTATAGCAAATGCATGTATTCTTAAATTAGTGATGAATATATCTACTATTTTACGATGAGAGACAGCGGCACTAAGCAGTACAGTGAAGTGCATTTAGCAAAATCGTGTTCACTTGAGTACGCATACGCAATCTTGTTCCTGAACGGATGAGATTCGTCAAACATTTCAAAATCGTGGTTGTTTGATGTCCTCATAATGGTAACGGATCTAGGTGGTGTTTATGTGACACGCAGCGACATAGTTGCACAACTCAGGTTTTACACAGAACTTGTAACTGACTTGGAAAGACATGAAGATGGATTTGAAGTAATATTTTTAAATGTCTGGAGAGGTTTTCTCATATTGAATCATGCATTTTTGTAGTAACACGTTTTATGGATTTCCAATGAGGAGAAAGCACCTGCGTTTGCCTCGTCTCTTTTTGTGAAAGTAGATCAGTTTCTAAATCATATCATGAGCTTGTGCGACTAAAGTAGAAGCTGGTCTTGTGTAGGTAACATGTGGTAACGGTAACCAACGCTTTCGGTAAGTCATATTTGATAATAAACTCACGTAATTGTAGTATGGTAAGAAACATTGTACGTAACACATATATATTATAATAAAATATGCAAGTAAATACTTTTAACCTATATAGTGATATGTTGCACCGACACCGAAAACATTTTTCGCCAAACTTCACATTCAAGTATAATGTTCGCGTGATAAAAACATAGATTTTCATAAACACTTAAGTATACAAAACTTGTTTCCAAGCAACCCTTTGTTTAAAGGAGCATTGTAAGGGATGGAAGTTTTAAACCTTGTATTTCTAGTAACACGGTTTCAGGGAAAGCGTTAATGCAACAAGATTTCATTGCGTATCAACATGAAGAGATAATATGTGATCCATCAGAGATGCGTCAGAAATTACTGTTACAATTCACTTCCGATAATAAGCTGAATGTATCAAATCTATGTTTATATTATATATTTTATACAATTTTAATTCTACACACTATGGTTTTCTGTGCAATCACTATATATTGTTATGAGAGAGTATACTAATTATAGATCATACAAGTTCATATATTATTTTCAGAGAGAGAAAGAGTAGCTGTACGATGTCAGTTCTAAATCTAGATTCTCAGTATTGTGAATCTGTTAACACGGTCTTTGTTGACAAGTTGTCGGTATGTAACTTTTGGTATGCAGCTCTTAAGTAAAATTGCGTAGTTTGTAGTTATTGGTTGACTGATTCCTGGTTGAGACTCATTGTCACTTTTTTTAGGTGAGCCCTACAGTGGGGCTTTCGGGAACCACAATACTTTCTCCCGTCATTTTATCCATATTATTTTATCAATCGTCGCCTCGTTAAACGGTCAGCACGGGAACTATATACAGACATACATATAATATTTACTTAATCACCGAATTTTTTTTCTAGTTCGTACCACCCACGCTACTTTTAAAAAAAGATCGGTAACACACAACTCTTTATGAACGCCAAATTACAATCGTTCCAGAGAGTGATAAGCTTCTCTGCAGACAGTTGTTATGCCTATTTCGAGTAGAGGAAATGCCCCGGTCAGAGTGCTGTCGGAGAAGACAGTTCGTAGTGAATAGGGGTGGGCTCATCGTGCACGTGCTGCAAGTGGTGAGGGCGAGGTGGTGGAAGATGCTGTGGATGATGTAGATGGGGAGCTGCTGGGTGGTGAGGTGGCGGAGGGCAGAGTGCACTTCGCATGATGTCATCAGCATTGGTGCAGTGAGGCCTTGGTCCCGGTTCAGGGGTGTAGGTGAAAGTCAGCCCGGTTGCGTAGATGATGCCGTCGCTGCGGACCAGTGAGACTGGAACTTGAGTCGGCTGGCGCACCCACAACCACTCGCCTCGAAATGCGGAGATGTCGGGGACGACGCACAACATGCTCTCTTGGCATCTGAACATTGTCTCCGCCTCAACGTCTCCAAACCAGACTCGTAAGTTGGGTGAGAAATTTTCTCCAGTGAGCTCGAGCATTGCGACGTCACCTCCACCGTTAAGCTGCAACATCAGATAACAAAGGCAGTGAAAATCACAATCATAAAATCAACCATCAAAGAGGTTTTTTCTAAGGTACAAGTCCGTCAGCTAGTTCAGGAAAGATGGTGTGAATGAATTAAAATATGAATGAAAAGGAAACTGGTCGGAATGAACCAGATTCTCATTTATGATCTGATTCGTTGCACGGTGTCAAGAGTAATTGTGATGCTGACAAACAAACCACCTACTTTTCTTCAAAGTACACACGGTGCACTTATCTCACTGAAGAGAGCTGACGACGAAATCATTCATAATTTCTTACATCACATCCTGTACTAACGGGTAAGGTTTCAAGTTAAAGGACATGGTGGCTGGTGAAGATTCTTAGGAATTTTCTCAATGCTACGGAAAATTTTCAAAAACGTTCCCATGTGTGTAAACCACAACAGGAGTGGCGTTACCACACGGATGCCTTGCATTTGGATGCACAAGCACATTGACCAGGAACTTTGAAGCTGTACAGTGAAGCACAACATAAGCATACCTAAAAAATTTCCCTCGGAAATCTAGGGCACATTATGTGATATATACCATGAAAAAACCGCCTTTAAGAAAGGCCATGTTTCGGGAGAAATCAGTCTCCGAAAAACGCAAAGTATGTGAGATTTAAGAATAACTTATGGATTTCGGTATGGAGATGTAGGATTCTTTTTAAGTAGGGTGTATACACACGCATCTGAAACAGCATTCAAAATTCAGATAAAAAAGCACAGCTTACATGTAGACTATGAACGACAGGCACTGGAGTGATTGGATTCCTAACAGGGCCCATTCCTTCAAAGAACTGATACTCTGCTTTGTCGGTGCTGATGATTGTCCAGGATGCCCCGTCGTTGATCATCTCTTTGTTTGGTTCCTTGGGACATGGGGTTGCCTAAAATAACAGAATTCATTGAAATATTACTGACTGCGTTCCTGAAATTATTATTAACTCTTGTTAACAATTTGAATTTTGCATGGTTTGCTGGCACATGTGGTGACATGAACATTCCGAGTCATTGTATTAGCTTTTCAAACAACTTGCAGTCTCATTATCACTACCCTTCTAGCTTTCCTCGGGAATGAGTGATGTAACGTCAATGAATCACAAAACATCAAGTATTGATTACAACAAAATCACAACCGAAAGTGGTTGACGATGACGGAAACGATAACAAGACAGACTTTTGCTCATTGTCTGCTTGCTTTTCACCTTTTTCTCAACAAACAAATTATTTGCAGACATGTGAGGCATAATACGCTTTCGACGAAAGTTGCCAGTGAGCTTTAATAAATTATTCAATGAGTTAGATAAACCTTGCATGTCATTGCTCTCCCCTCTCTGACGACTCACTGGTCATTCCGTTCACTCCATAACAGACACGCACGCCATCATCATCAACAGTGAAGTCGAATCATTAACCACCACCAAAGGAATGGGGGTATATTGTAGAAGTAATGTGACGAGCTTCTTTAACTTTTTAGAGCAATCTTTTGGCACACATGCATGTCTTTTCCGTTGTCCCATCTTAACTACCGATTATGCTCAATGAGAAGACGCAGTTACGAGATTTCTCTATATATTTTGCATGTAATTGTATGAATAGTTTTAAAAAAGTCAATTTTTGTGGTGGTCGCATTATTGTAGTGCACACGCGTTCCCTCGCACGACATCCTCTGTGGCGTGAGTAGCTCATCTAGAGCTTCTTACACGGTCTTCTTTTCAAATGTTAAAGTCTCAAGTTCGTTTCTCTCGCATGCATATTATGCGCATTTAACGTGAAACGAACAAAGATTGCTAGATGGATTCATATTTAGATCCAACTCGGCAAATTCTTGACCGCAAGAAAAAACCTTCTATGCAAAATATAAAAAAAGGTATCAAAGGTTTGATTTACAAACAGGTGCAATTGAGTGGAAACAACAATGTTATTTCCATTAACAATGACATCGCCCATTCTCTAAGAAAAAACTACTAAACTTACAAAAAAAATCGGGTCTCTACTTCAAATTAAAGTTGTGATTTTAATGAATCGCCAGTGTAAGCGACGACTAAATTGATCTGCTCAATTCCCAATTTTTGCTTCGAATTTTTAAGTTGGAAACTAATTCTGTCAGTGAGCAGACAAGTCGAAAAGTGAAACTGATTGCGACACATGCATGTCACCAGCCGAAATGACGGTGACAACGCGAGAACAATCACGACGAGACTACTACAAATACACACTTCACTGACTTGACATGAGAAGGAACAAGGTTATCGCGAACCAATCAAACTTGTCTTCATTACGTCACATGAAAGCTGTCTACTCGCCAAACGACTCGTGGTTTCTCCATTTTCTCGATGTTTTCGTACATAAACACCGGATGCGTAGAATTCAATCACAATCCCAACCTCAAAACTCATTAATATTGAGTCAGTCTGAACACAATAGCCACAACTCCACACATATGCCCAATATAGTTTATCTGCACGCAATATTCGGTGGCATGCGAGAGAGAGACAGAAAGAGTGGGTGCCCCTCTGACGAGAGGGAATCACTTCTGAGACTCAATGAGGCTCAAAAGAATATAATATTATTTTACTATTCTGCTTCGAGTAAGTAGCCTTGCGGATTGATGACAGTGTATTTCATGGAAATCGTATGAACGAAAATAAATTACCTGGAATTGAATGATTCTCTCTTGAGACAAGCAAAGGTACATTCGCTCCGTATCCTTCATGTAGAAAGCACACTTGTGAAGTTGGGAGACAGGATCATCGGCATCCAAAAGGGCCATTTGCTTATCAACCTGTCCGGAAAATTAAACAAGACAATCGAATCAATCCGTGCTTCTCATAGTTTTCATTGTATTTGCTGGTGAAAGCACATGGTTGCTAATGTCAATGTGGTCGCAGATTGTCAGTATTCCAGAAGACTTTCCACGTAATATGTAGACATTATTTTTACGGTACATGAACACACCGTGTACCAGGAAATTGAAGCTTGCTAGCAAATGAATGAACTCGCACACACAAACAGTTCCATTTGGATGAGCACGAGTGCTCACGCTTATCTGATTCCATGACCATGAAAACGGGCAAGGAATTAGTGGAAGATGATGAGGTGATGATCATCATTACATTCCTTATACGATGTAATTTGTATCAAAAGTAATTCTTACCTTTCGAATGATGAGTCGCGGAAGGGCCATTCCAGTTATGCTGCACACAAGCTTAACTGTGCTCCCATAGTGAATGTAGCCGTCTCTGACTGAGAATTTCTCCGATTCGGACTCGTTGTCATCCACTAAATACGATCAAGTAATTGAATGGTAGTTGGTATTTCAGTTTGACAATCCTTTCTTGTTCATTTCGTTTGGAACGAAGAACGGAGATCAACTTACGGAGATGAATTGTGAAAGCGCCCCATTGTGTGGAGGAAGCATGGAAAGTCCCGTTCTCGACGTGTAAGTATCGAGTACTCACTGTTTGTGAACGGAGGCGGTTGAACAAGGCAACTTTAGTTCCACTAGCTATACAAACTGAAATTAAATTCACAGAGACGTCCTTATTGTCACTGCCCAATTTTCATCAGCATTTTCATCAGCTTTTTCTAAAGCTGGGAACACTTACGATCTGCATTTTTGAGAGACTGCTTCTTCTTCGATGGCTTTGATATCACTTTGATACGCTTGCTGTGGAAAAGTCCGACATCCTGTCCGTTGCCGTAGAACATTTTGACGGAGAGCATGAAATGCTTCCGCTTGTCCGAATCTGATATGTATAAGGTCTTGGCAGCGCAGTATTGCTGGAAAAATCACACGGAAAGAAAAGCACACATAAGCAAGTCTGTAACTTTAGCAGTTTATGTCTCCAACAATAACCTAGCCAAAACTTCCTCAACTCGTGCATAACCTTAGGGTAGACCTAACGTCTCCCATTGCCCCAACAGGTTTATTTGGTAGTACGCAACGGTTTTGAGACAGTTGTACAATTCATTATGGTAAAAAAATAATATTGCAAGTTTGTAATCATTGTCTGTGGAGCAGAACCTGTTGAGAGCTCGTTGCAACGAGACTAAGGCTACATTGTTACTTGGAGAAAAATCTAAGGGATCTCTGTTCGGGAAACAGCCATTTGTTTAAACACTGTGTTTTGTCTAGCGCTCTTTTCATTGATAAAATGCAACACATGACATTGCCATTGTTGCAAGTTCGTCGTGCACGTCATGAGGTGGTACATGGTACGGATGAAGCCTGCAATATTGGGACAGGTTGACCGACAGGTGGTACATGCATCTGGGCACTCCCGCATTAAATTCAGTAGAGTTCATTTCTTATTCATGCGCAAGCGACAATCGCAATTGTCATCCTCATTCGGCATTATTACCACCACCGAACCAGCCGTCATCATCCATCAGTTGAATAGTCAACAGTAAAGGGACACTTGATACGTGAATGGCAATGTTTTCCCGAAATCATTCCTTATCCTCATGCAGATAACTCAGAAGTATATGGTATAGCTAGGTATGACGTGTCCCAATAGATATTGTGCATCCATTACGCATCGGATGGACTGGGAGCCTTGGTACATCCCACCGCGTTAAGCAAGATTTCGCTCACCCCTTCGGTAATTTGAATGCGGAACAAAAACGCAAAGAGCATTACAGATTCTGTGTTATTCTCCATTTCTCACCTTTCCATTTAGATCCAGCTGCTGCATGTCTTGGTCCGAGTTTCCAATGCCAATAAAGGCACACAGCTGGGAGCCTTGCTCAGTCTCCCCCTCCTTCAATAATTGATCCCTTTTCCTGCGCCAGCCATCCCCGTACAAGTAGATGCACGGTGGAGGGCAAAAGAATCTCTTCTCGTTTCCGTACGACTTCTGAGCAACTTTGGCATGCTGAACGACGAGGACCATGTCACCTCGATCACGAAGGTAGCGCTTCATCGCGTCCCTCGTGAGTCGCTGCTCTTTTCCACGGTAAATTGCTGAACTGTTGAGATAGCTAGACAATCGCAAACCGAACAACACATATGAAGCTTGCAGTCAGTACGCTGAAGAAAGGTAGTGATGTGGAGCCAACTCGTGTCGAGAGAGCGACAACAGATTATTTTTCCCACACGGAAGTTAAGACAGCGCTTACCTAAATCGTTCAAATGGAACGGGTGGTGATGGCGTTGGTAAAGGCGAGGGTGGTGTGTGGACGGGGTGAGGCATGAGAGCTCCATGAGTAAGCCCAAAATGAGGAGGCAGAGTCGTTGGAGAGCTGTTCATATGTGTCAAATGGTGTTGATGACCATGCAGCAAAGTGGGGTCACCTCCATTCATCTTCTCTGGAGGTGTGAGCGAGCCCGGAACAAAGCTACTGCTGTGTGGGTGATCTGAAATAATGAATGGAGAACACAATTGAGTGGAAGAGGTAGCCAACAGAGAAGGTTCATTGAGGAAAGCACACATAATGTTGGCATCCATTTTATGCGTTTGCAGGAGAAAAAGCCTCGCACATTTACCCTGAAGAATGAATTAAAGGATAGATATAAGCTGAGCGAGAGGGAATAAAATGTGAAGGTAAAATTTATGCCACATCATGATCATCTTCGGAAAGAAATTCTTCATGATCATCGTGCCACCAGCGACTCCTTTAATCAACGCATATACATCGATGCTACAAAAACTGTTAACCACACACACGGCTGTGCGACTCCTTTCTTTCGCGTGTCAATGGCCTCGAAATTATCAGGAATTTCATACTTTCCGTTTAACCCCTTTTACGTTCAACATCGTCATGAGTTCGCTGTGCTCATTTTTGTGAAAGAAAAGTTTGCGCCTTGAAAACAAATCATCAAAAATGCACTCCGGGAATGATTCATATGGAAGCTAAACCCTGAACAATCCGGAGTGAACACGATTCACATTATGCCACCAAAAGTGTCGATTACAGATACGATTAAGCAGCAGGAGTCGTCAGGCAATTTTATCCTATCATCATGAACACGTTTTGTGCATGCCTGGACCACCACAAGTACTGCCTCGAATTCTGGAAATTATGAAGCATTTCATGAACAGCTTCATTGTTTCCTAATAAGCTGTGAAGTGCAAGGACCCATTCAGGTTTTCAAAAAATATCTATGCCGTTTGTGAGCTTGTAATTCAAAATCTCAAAGACCGTCACCCAAAAGTTTGTCAATTAAGAGGCAATACAGTATTGACTCAAAAAATTGTCAATGAGATGCTCACCATACAAATAGATTTGCCATAGACATACACATATTATGTTGCTGTTTTTGAGAAAAGTTAAATCATTTGATGGAGTGAGCGGAGATTCAAACATAATGTCAAGCACGCATATCGTATCGAAGGAGGAGGCCTAAGCCAAATAAATAAAATCCATTACGGCTCTGAAGCTTTTTACAAAAAGTCGCAACATCATCACACCAAAAAATCTTTTAAAAAAAGAAGTAACAAAAACGAAGGAAAAGTAGAATTCGAGAGATCGACTGCTACATTATGGTGGTGGCATATACGCATTATCTCATGTGAATGTACATACTCATTCAAGACCATCATATCTTCACGCCAAAAAGATATCCTGCAGTTTCTTGTCAAAAAAAGTAGGAAGCTACTCGTAAGTACGCAGTGAGTCTCTTTCTCGGCATGACTAGATCCGTACGTGGAAGAAACACGTGAAAAAGGAAAAAATGAAGAGTGAGAGGCAAGTGACTGGCGATGTAATATAGGGAAGTGAAACTTTAATGTGTGTGGTACAACACGGGAGCACGAGTCTTTCTGGCTACTAGACTCTGAGTTCATATAATATTATATGCTTTCCACCACCAGCACTAACTAAAGTAGTCGCTGACATCACGACGATGCAGGGTGGTGGTGATGATGATGAGGAATCTAGGAATCTTCACCGACAATATATACATACATATGTATATCGTGCTTTATTTTTTTTACTGATATCCACACACACACACGAGGGGTTTATATGATGACGGAGAGAGAGGGAATGAGAAGGAAAAAAAAAGAAGGGGAAGTCTATCTGAATTCGGGTCGGGGAAAAAAGAGAGACGGGAACAAGAGGAACGAAGAAACACCTGTGATTTTCCCACGAATACCCCGAAAATTCATCACATTCACATCCCATCTCTCTCTTTCCCTTTTGGCTTGCAGGACGACGGAGAAATAAGATACATAAGCGTCGTCGTCGTGTGTGCTTCCCAGTTCTCCTCTCTCCCTGACTCTCACTTACCAACGTGAACTAACTCTGTTTCTCGCTTTGGTAAACACATCAACTCGTGTGGATGACGACAGGGCTTGCAGGAGGAAACATTCTGGATACGCTTTCGAAAAATGTACTTGAAAGCTCTTTCGCTCTATATTCATATGTAATATAAAGTTGTATATATGTATGTATGACCTATATCACCCACTGTCGTATATAAATCATTACACACATTTTTTTCTTGTAACTCTCTCGTTTGGAGGTGCAAGTATAGCATCATTTAGAATCACCAACTCCCCTCTTCCCTTGCCCTGGTGTAGGAGAGGATTTTTAAGAATTTCTTCCTTTGTCTACGCTGCTTTTTGAATTCATACGCAAACTATCATAGCTCAGGTAGATTGGAAAATTGAGGAGAGGAAAGTTGTCTTTCCGGAATAATACATATTGACTAAAATTGAATTTGAGTTAGAACAAGAATATATACTGCAATGAAAGCAGGCAAAATTAGATTGCGTCCCTTGAAGTTTCAATTTCCCGTGTTTAACACGCACACAGATCAAGGAAGTTGTGATGCTTTAGAATGTGATGAATTTGACGAATTTGTAGCTTTTCAACATTTACATCGTTTCAAAGTTGAAACCGCAAAAATGTAAGTGATTAACGTTGTTTTCTACATTTATTGCTGAAAATGCATAATAAATGCTGACCTGAAGTTATGCTTCAATCTCTGAAAAATAAAGAACTTAAACGTTTAACAAAATAGTATCTGAAATTCATTAAGTCACTCCAATAAAATTTCTCACCAAGTAAAAATTGGGGCATTGTGAAAATCAACTTTGCTGCTGGACATTGGATGAGTCTAAAGTGACCACAGTAGATCACACTTTCCGGGCTGTAGTGGTACAAGTGCGAATGTGAAGAGAAAATCGGACATGAATTTGTCTTCATCCATTTCAGATTAGAATTTGCAATGTAAATTGGCAAACAAAGACAACAAAGTGGAGATCGCTCTCCGCGAGTCTCTGTGACAACAGCTGCTTAAATAACAGGGAAATAATGTGTTGTAGTAAGGATTGAAAGGAGTAACGGGCATATAATGCATTTGTGTAGGTATATCATGTGTGCCATTTCACTGTGTGATTATTGCTCTTGGGTATTTTGTTTGCAGATTACTGAAGCGTTAAACCTTCATTGTTTTGCATCTACATGTACATATAACCGCATGCATGGGTTGGCGTGGAGGAACATTTGCGAGGAAGGAAACACAAACACAATGGTGTATTCATACTACGCATAATACATATAAACACAGACTGTGCATATGAAACTTTTGGAGGAGCAGTAGCAACAAGTATTCAAAAAAGATTATTTTGCAACAATTCTCAGGGAGAAAGTCCGTCCACAAAACTGCTGCCAAAAAAAGGAATCGTGGCCCTCGCTCCCGTCGACGACAAGGATTATACATGTTTTCGCCTCCAATTGCTTTAACAATTGATAATCAATTCTGAGACACGGATGCATTCAATATTAATTACATTTGCACCCTATTTTGCACCTCTTTGGCTAGCATGCAGTTTGCATTGTTACAAAAGTAACTACACGAAATTTGAGTTTAAATCCTAACCGTATGTTGCAATACAACTAACTGATTGATTTCAAAGTCTCCAATTCGCATTCTACGCACTACAATGCACTTTGAGTAGACGAAAAATACTTTACTACAGTACTCATAACATTTTTATTGGATTATTTCATTGTCAATTGTAAAAAAATAAAAACAAGGAGAGCTATAATCATTATTGCAGGAGTCGAGTAATAATATGATACGAAATGTCGGATAAGCAGAAAGTAAAGCAAGGATGATCGTATCGCGTCGAGCTAGGAATGACTTTAACAACATTAAAAACAAGACTTCTCTCATGTAATGGTTTGAAATACAAAAATACAAGTAAACAGAGTAGTAGTAGAACAACACGAGATTGATGTTTATAATGGTCAATGTTAGCAATGTACCCTTTGTCCACATTTCACTTTTTCCCACTAGAACAGCGTTGCTCAACCTCATTGATAATTAATGTTCAGGCTGTGCAATCAGTGCTGATACGAGAATACCTATATAATAATGTCTTACATTTACATTCCAGTAAGTATGCCTCATCACACCTCCATAACTCTCGATTAACAAAATGAGGCAGAGTTAGGTACAATTAATAATGCAGGAAAACATGATTTCGAGTTACTGTGTCAATAGGCTGGAGGTCAGCTCAAGAAGCAATCAAAGGATCCGCATAAGTGGTATTCTTATGGTGTTCATGGTATTGTCATTTTCGTTGGCACTCGTCGTGAATTCTTATCGTTGTACAGAGAAAATTCTCACGGATATGATTCTACGTGGAAAATAATCAATTATGCGCTAAGGAAACGCACAAAGTTGATCCAAATATTCCACACTACAACGTGAGCTATGATAACTCTGTTTTTCAGCGAAATAAGAGCAATTAATCACAAACATTACTTTGAGTGTAAGGAATTATTTTTACGCAGTTGTAAAAATGCAAGTAACCATTAGCTCGCTGGAAAAGAGGAAAAGCTTCTTCGTGCTTCAAATGTATAACACTAATGGATTTGTAATGAAAGTGTTTTTAAGAATCTATCTTGATTCCTTGTTTTTTACATATAAAATGATGCAACGCACACCAGCAAAAAATGAAATGAAAATTGTCCAAGTTCTGAAGCGTCTATCAAGCAGAGTAAATAGAGAAGCGCCGATAAAGAATACAGTATCAATTTTCTTAGAAACAATATTACGGCCGGCGCTCGCAGTGACGCTTCTTAGACGATAATTAAAATGTCCACCTTATTGGATAAAAATATGATACCTAAGCTTACAATATGTACCTCTTGTGTTCAAAGTAAATTTTGGTTTTAGTTGCAAGTGCAAAAAACAAGTAACTTAACGATTTCTTAAGACTGGCATTGTGAATTGCTTTGAGCTATATAAAATTATCATCATCGCCACTCATTTTACTGAGTTTGCCTGCTAGAAGCAGTCATTTAAATAATAGACTGCAGATTCCTGATCATGTATATCAACAATAAAGTCATATGCAGAGTACACGAACCTATTAACGAAAGGAGTCACCTTGGCTTGACTTTCGTAACTCTGATATATAGATTTACATCATTCACTACAACCGCGGCCTGTATTGTACTCCTTCAGAGAGAGAGAGAGAGAGCAGAGTGAGGTTACCTTTAAATTCAGCAAACCTATCTGATAAGCGACGTCAACGACGTAGTAATACAAAGTAATGCTATTACCTCATGGGAGTTTATTTCTTTCCACGCACATGCAGTGGGAATGAGGACGATCCTTTCCGCTGACAAGACAATGAAAAACTACATAGCTAGTCATTCCTACTTGTTGTGATGTAAGGTGGTGTACATTTTTAAGAACGTGTTTACTTTCGCAGGTTGAGCACTGTTGTACAACAAGTCCAACTTTTAAACTCGACTCATAGCGCTTGACTTGTAGAACAACCTCGTCCTGACAACTGCTAAAGCGGCTGTAGTCACTAGACTCACCCCCTTTTTAAAAGTGTTCTACGCGTAGCTTTAGAATAGCAACTAATTGTAAGTCAACACCTCCACCGATTGTGAAATGGAATTGACTTATTCTCTGTTACTCAAGAATGGAGTCAATCGGTTAATGGTTTTACAAAACCTCGCCTCACTGTGGTAAAAAGAATGAAGGAAGCGAATCAGGGCCTCTTGCTAACTAATCAGACGAATTCATTTTTACTCCAGGTTTTCTTTTTATTGTGAAGACGATATCGTCATCATCGATCAGAGTGGGACTCATCATGATGACCACACGGAAACGTTGGTCTGGGGCGAAGTGAATCACTTTGGGTGGTGAAAGAAAACCACAGCAAATCTCTCATAAGAATGTCCAGCATTTTTAAAGACTGAGCAAATGAAATCTTGTCGACTGAGCACCGAATGATCATTCATATTAGTCACTGATTAGTAGTCATTGTTTTCACTTTAGTGGTTACGGTTGCATAGTAAGAGCATTGTACTGCGGGAGCACGATGCATGTTGCACATCCGCGCAGCGGCACCCCATCATAAAGGACGACTGCATAAAATCGAGTACACAGAATATGATGAAAAGTTTTCAAAGTATCTTGCACAAAGTTTTGCGTTGCTACAACCAGGAGAGACGTCTTCCTAGTCTCCCTTTTTGGTGCTATATGTATGCAAGCATTTCCATGAAATGTTATAGTGACAGCTGGAAGATTCCCATCGTATCATCACCACCACCACTCCATCGTGTTATACATATTGCCAGTTGAAAAGCGTCAAGACCGACCTCAGACATGGAGACCCTCTCTTACTCTATTTTTTTGCTTGTTCTGCCGTAACTTTCTCGTCCGTCGAAACGTTACATTCTTTTCACCTTTATCCTCACACTGATGATGATCAGCATTGTGATAGTGAATATCCGTACCACCTTTCCAAAAAATGTATAGTTTTGTATTCATGCATAGTATATGAATTGTATCCCCTTCAAGTTTACCGAGTCGAAAAAAAACTTTGACTTGACATTTAAAACCAAAAAGAAATCTTGCGACAAAAAATCGCTAAGGTCGTTATTCCGCTGTAAATACATAACCTCGGATAGTCGAAGCATGCTACTTTTATTTTCTTATATTATTGACGTCGTGATGATGAAATGATACGGACTTCGGGAATGTAGCAACTTGAACTTTGGTCATTTAAAAAACCGATAGTTTAGCAAACTGAGTGAGGACTCCACAACGATTGTTACCTGAAGTATGCTGAACGACGGCCGATAAGTGTTGATGAGTGCTGTGATGATGACTGACAAAAGCAGAGGAGAAATGGTGGAAGGGACTCGAGTCTAGGAGAGACGATATCGGGTGAGACCGATGGTGGTGGTGGTGATGATGACTGAGTGCGTCAATGTGACCCGACGAGGCCGCCGCCGCACCACTGGCGGCTGCCAACAATGCCGCAGCCGTCGCGGCAGCCGTGGAGGAAAAGTGTCTGACAGCGGTGTCAGGCGTTGTCGCACTGGGGCTTTTGTGACTCTCTACAACGGAGTTCGAACTAGGGCTCACGTCGTCGTTTTCCGAGCCCGTGGAGCGAGTGGATTGGGTATTGGTACTGTGATTATTGTAACTGGAGTTAGTCCGATTTGAACAATTCACAGTGGAACCACTTCTTCCTCCGATGACAGCACTGGAGCCGCTGCTAGAGTGAGTCACATTGTTGGACGACTCGGAACAGAGGAGAGAGTTATTGTTGGCCCTACCTCCACTTGAGGGCTTGTCGGTGGTGGCAGAGCAATTACCGGGTGGATCGGCTCGGGAGGAGCAGGAAGGTGACAAATTCACGGGCTGAATCTCTAGTGAGGCTCCACCGGGTGTTGGGGTGCCAGCGGGGGAGGCGACGTTATTATTGGTCGTCGTACTATTACTGTTTACACTCACATTCACACTGCAGACGGAAGACAACGCGGCGGCAGCCGAGAAGCTGGAGAATGCTGCTGCGGCAGCAATCGCATGAGTGTGAGAGCTAAACGGATGATGGTGATGGTGCTGATGAGAATGATGATGATGCGGCTTGTACAAAGGGTAACTCTGGGAAAGTGGTGATGACGACACGACAGGAGACGATGCCCCTGCACTGCCACTACTCGAAGTGGAGGAGGAAGGCGAAGAAATCCCTCCTGTTGTTCCAATAACTGCTGGTCCAGTTGTCGTCGCACCTGCAGTACTACCACCACCCCCGTTTGTCGATGAGTTGAATATGCCTGTCACTAGGGAATTTGGAGAGGCTCCTGTTGACAAGGAGTGGACTGCTGAGCCGAGATGATAACTCGTGTAGTAAGGATGATAAGCCGGATGAGTTGCGTGACCCCCTGGGTCTGGGGTGGCATGATAATGTTGGTGGTGTGAAAAGTGTGGGTGATGATGATGATGAAGATGGCTCTGCTGCTGTTCGACACAGTGACTATGCGATGCTGGCGAAGTGGATGATGAGACCGATGAGTTTGTGCTGCTGTTTGAACTCGAGAGTGACATAAAGTTCATACTGGAGTGTGAACGAAACGTGTCACGAGGTTTGTATGCCTACCTTCCGGCAAGAGTACACCATTCCACAAGTTCCCAGCCTTTCTTCTCCACTCCCACAAATGCGCACTCCGAATTTGACGTTTGTAGCAATCAAAGCTGAACTCACTGAAGCAATCTTGAGAAATTGGGTTGCCGTATGTGAAATAACAAAGATGGTAATCTTAGTCCGAAAGAATTCTTGAAGACTCGTTTTACCTATTCACCAACCACCACTTGATAGCATAGGTATCGTATCCTCTCTAGCTTTCGTTTAGTTTGCATGATAATCAATCAACAAAGTCATGGCACATTTCCAAAGAACTACCAAGAAGTACGAAGACCGTTCCTCTAAACGTAAAACACGACCCATCGTTCTTCGAAAACTGCTTTTGTTTATTTAATCGCGACTGTTTCGACAAACACATCAAAACTTGCTTTACTAGGAACAAGTAATATTTTTACTCATGATTTTTGATAAGCGCACATGGCAAATGTGACGTGTTACTCTGATTCATTTGAGTTCTCGAGATACAGAATCCCCAAAAGTTTTAATTAATCCCTTGGAGCAGTGTAGCACTCAACCCATTCTTTTTTACTCTCCAAAATTAACCCTACACTCAATGCGGAATAAATTCTAAAGAGAGATTATAATCGTTTTACAATTGAGACCATTGATTCAATTGTCACACTGGAGGATCAATGACTTTCATCACCAATGCCAACAACAGGGCATTGTTCAATCAACACACACACAACACAAATGCACCCTCTGTCTGAACCTTTTTCTGTTTTCGCAGCGGTCAAACAAAAGTTCATGAAAACTCGTGAGTTTTTGTGATATAGTGTCTCTCTGATATAAAGGATGTGAGCGTGGCTACCGGAGAATTGTTGTGAATGATGGACAACAGGAGAGTCGAAGTAGTTGTGGGTTGTGTGAC
The DNA here is from genome assembly GCA_027743745.1 of Alloscopus bannaensis. Classification (NCBI taxonomy): domain Eukaryota; kingdom Metazoa; phylum Arthropoda; class Collembola; order Entomobryomorpha; family Entomobryidae; genus Alloscopus; species Alloscopus bannaensis. The sequence continues at coordinate 24,436 of JAHZMW010004028.1, forward strand.
ACATGCTGCCATACTGTTGCTCTCCAGTCCCGGATTTCACAATTTAAGGGCAGCACGAACGAAACGGGGAAACATTTTTGATGTGCGGAAGCACACACAACTAACTGCTGCGCATTTGAAAGGAATACATACAGAAAGGAGGAAATGAGGACGGAAGGGAGAGATGGGATTGAAACCATGGAGGCCGGTCATTGTGAACACAGTTAGCCTACTTCTGCATGATTTGGTGTTTCGTGATGAGGCCTTCCACCTAAATGGCAAGATTAGCCCTGAAAGGAGATCAGTACTCAATACTGTGTCGCTACAAATCATCTTTGGTGTAGAGTTGAGACTTGCCTGATTCCATCAAGTCAGGTTTAATGATAAACAGCAGGAATGAGTTTGCTGATGCACAAATATTAGTCAGGTTTCGATGTACCTTTGTCTCAGTATGCCCACTCAATTGTAAAATAAAAAATCAAGGGTAAATTGTTACGCCTCATCTACGCAACAATTATGTGAGCAACCAAATTAGGCAGTGAATTATACAAAATTCTCTGTTAGCATTTGCATCAACTATCTCTCTAATGCTGACTACACATCATACAAAATCTTGTTGCGATATGGTATTGAGTGGAATTTAGTAAAAGTTGCAGCCCATGCGTCCACCCACTCAATCGGGAGCATAAAGCTAGAGCTGTGGAGGTAAGCGAAGGTACACGTACATGTTTCGTTGAGCTACAGAAATGAGACAAAGCAAGGTCAACTGATCGGTAGAACGGAGCTGAACTGCTGAGCTTTCTCTACTGTTACTGCCTTCTTCCGAAGCTCATGGCATGCATAGCTGTGTGCCGTCACGCTTTACGCTGTGGCTTGAGGTAAAGCCACCCTTATAAACCGAAAACATTCAGGAAAGAAGTCTTGACTTTTTGGTCTGCAGAAAGAGAGAGAGAGAGAGCTTGGCTGAGCTTCGACTGCACATGTCGGAGGAGGTGCTCCACCAAGACTTTACCCGACGTTGGCTAACAAATAAGCACCAAGCATCTTTGCTGATGAGCGACACCAGGCTAAGTCACCAAAGAAAGCTTCTCCCACAACTCGTTTGGCTTAGAGCGGAAATCCACGTAGAACATGGCAAGAAACGGTATCATGAGTAGGATAACACAGATACATTACACAAGATTCAATAATCGAAAGCATCCCTATAGTCTCTGAGATTGCTTCAAGGATCAATTAGTAACCATTGGTGATTTTTGATTAACTGAAACATGGACATTTAAAAATAATTTTCATTCATGAAAGCCCCAATCATTTCCGTTTGGAAGCTAATACAATACATTGAACTTGCTAATTTTTTTAGAGAATAATTTAGAATAATAAGAATTATGCTTCAAAAGTGGCTCCTATTTTGCATTGCAACACTTATAATAAATTGTCAAAACGGGTCCTTCACCGGAACACATATGCTTCTCCCAAGAATGCAGTATGATAATGGGTGAGCAAACTCCTGTTTCAATCATTTGTAGCAAAGGATGAAGTGGGAAATACAGCAGTCTGCATAATACATTATTATCCCATCATCATTTCAAGGTTGTATGCTGGTGCTGTGTGACACCACTCAAGTACCACAGTTTCTAGCAAAAGTATCCCTTGTTGTGCATCCACTCACACGGAGTAGAGAGTCGGAGAGGACGGAGGGCCTTTTTATATACGTGTGCGTCAAAAAGGCAGAGCGTTTCTCTCCTTTGGCTGGAGAGAAGAGTCGTAGCTGGAAAGGAAACAACTTTTTGAAATTACTACCAAGGCTAAATCACAAGTCGGATAAGTTATTATGTTTCACCATTTCCTTGTCGATTGCTGGGAGAACAGACAGGTTTTATTACGTTACTAAACATTACTGTGGGAAAAGTTTGGAAAACGACAGCGGTTTCTTATCCCCATATACACACATAAATATATAGCGAGAGAAGAGAGTGGCAAGCAGAGTTTCTAGTGGAAATAAACTCATCCCGTCAGCAGCAGTCAGAGATTCCTGGTTGTAGTAAGAGAGAATGATCATTTTGACTGGAAGGGAAAACCGAAAAAAGGAAGAATAGGGAGGTATATATTTTTGCCATGTGTTCAAGAGCTTCGTAATGTAGTTTGAGTACACATCTCCATCATCATCGTCTCCACTCTTGGAGGTGGAGTATCTATATGTATATATACTTCAATAGCAAACTTTCTTACTTCAACAACTTCGAAAGACGTATTTTCTGGTCAGCCAACTACTGCCTAAAAGCAGGAAAGCACGGTATGATTTTTTCTCTCAAGATTTCTAATTCATTCTATGATCTATATCTCATAATAGTTCTTCAAGTCCGCGTAGGTACGGTAGCGGCGATAAGCTATAAATTATCTGCAAGTACATACACGTCACACGGCGTAGAAAGACCATGAGTGCAAAACTATTTACTAATTTTATATTGTATGACGTGTGTGTACACATTTTGATACAAATATTCCCTCTCTCTCCTCCCGCAACGTGTCATAATGTCGTACGTACATTACATATAACGAAGAAGAAAAAACGCCAGTTTGATGATGTGCACATTAAACCATCGCAAAATGACTGTGATGTCTGTGTGTCTATTCTCTTACACCTCGCGATCGCACCGGGAACGCGTGACAGCTTTCAAACAAATGAATGCACACACGTGCCCAACCTTTTCCTCTGATTATCGGGAAGTCACGATCAATTGACGTAGGGAGCACGACGACAAATTACTACAGTATGATACGCATTCCATTCCGTCATGTATGACCTTGACGTAATTAGCGTATGTACCAAGGTGTAATTGAACACTTTCGATTTTGATACTGATATTCCTATAGTTTTTACAAGTTTAAAATTTGTCTTCCCTCCTGGTGCTTCGGTTTTCAAAAGCACAACAATCCCTAAAATCTCTCTCTCTATATATATATCAATTTTTTGGAGTCCAAATGTGCCCGCATATAGCTGGCAGTGTAGTAGTGTGTAGTAGCGCTACGAAAAAGCACGTAAACTAAAGTAAAAAAGAGAAGTTTTTTCATGTAAGAGAGGAGAGAAAGGAGGATGTACACGATGTATATAGAGAAAGAGATGGAGACAGCAAAAGATGGAGAAGCGAGGAGAGAGTGGAGTAAGAGCAAAAGAGAAAGAGAGCGAGAGGGAACGAACAGTAGGTCTATCATTCAGAAGTGTTTACAGTGCTCTTAATTATCAAAGACACCTGGGCTGCACGCGTATTTTCCCACACTTCTATCTTTTCCCCCTTTCCCTCCCTTCGTCGTTCCTCTCTTTCTCTCCCTCATGTAGACACACTCACTTTCCCGAACGGAGAAAAAAAACACGACTGCCTAACTCCGAGTTTTCAGAGTCTCTTTGCCATTGCCTACAGCAAATGCTAACTCCGCGTGTGTCTTTGAGTGACTGCTGCTTCTGCTGCCAGCAAGCTCACATAATATTTTCCTGGAACTCTCCGTTCTCGGAACGCTTAAGGAGGAACTTTGCCGTCGAGTCATTGTTCACGGTTTTACGAAGATTGTCTGGAATTAAATCTAGGCCACTGGATGAAGAGGGACGACGACGGGGTGGAAAACAAAAATGCTACTTTCTCAGAGTGTAGTTACCTCTAGCATCAGTCACATATGCTCATATTTTTGGATTAATTACCAAATTGCTCTTGTTATCACTTAAGGCCAAAGTAAATTGGTATCATCATCATCCTTGATGAGCAGTGACGGTCTCACAAAAGTTTCTGAACTGAAACCGTGATTTCTACGACTTGTCGACATAAACAAGAGGTTTCCTTTGTAGATGCGTGTTGGCTGGCAGTAGGGAAATGGAAATTTGACGTTTGACCATGTTTTTGATAATGCAAGCCAGTATGAAAAGGCGGACAAATGAGGAATTAAGCAATGCAGCAAAAATCGTATCATGAAAGCTATAACAAATGTTGGGTGAAGAAAATTTCGATTGACGTACCGAGATTGTGAAGAATTGTTCCAATGGGCTGAAGTGTGTGGTGCTTGTACTGATGTTGCTGTCGTCTGTCATGAGGATCTAGAGGATGTCTAGCTGGAGATGACAGATCAACAGGATTGTTCAGAACCAGAGGTCCGCCAGGTCCAGGTATCATACCTGGAAGGGACACAGGTACGGCCACAGGGCCTCCAGTTGGCCCATAGTCCACGTGACCATTCATGCTAAGCTGGGGTTGAGGTGGTGGTGGCGGCGGTTGATCATGTTGGCTCGTCGGAGGGCCACAATTTTGATTACTTGGGCTCAACTCCTGTTGCTGCTGCGGTGGAGGTTGCGGCTGATGCGGATGTTGAGACTCCGATTGCACACATAGCTCGCTCTGGGGCATCATGAAAGCAGATTAACAATCATCCCATCATCTTCATCATCATCATACCACTTGATCAAGCGTTTCACATTATACAAAAATACGTGAGCAAATCTGGTTGGCTTGTCAGTTTTTTTGTGGGATTGCGTGTCTACAATAATGTCGTTTTTAAAATACTCATCACTCGTTCGTTTTTTGCGAGGAAATTTCTGCATGAGTCCCGCGACTATCATCAGAACAAATTTTTATTGAAAAACATAATGAAGAGTTCAAAAAAGAATGTTGCTTATTGTCACTACAGTGCTTGTTCAGTTGTTGTTCTTCTTAACTTGTGGTATTGTTGAACAGTTTACATTTGTGCGTAAAATATCTGGAGAGATAATTATGATACAGTTGAAAACTGCCTCACAATGTGTATTATTTGTGCGATGCATATCATCGCACATCAAACAAAAATTAAATGCACTGAATAGCTGACGACGATGATGGTAAGTGTGCACGTTAGTGCGGAAGAGGAAGGAGGTTTATGAGTGTTTTATAGTCTTCTCTTTCTTCTTCATTTTCGTTTCCTTAAGAATTAAAGTTTAGTCAACAGCAGTATGCAATTACAAATCATAAATCAAAAGAGGAGTACTATGCACTTTCAAAAACGGCGGTGCTAAATTGATACCAATTCTGCATGGCATACGTACCTACACAAACTGCAAGAAAAAAGGCGGAAGCTTAGTTCCGTCGAAAACATAATACGCGTATACACACTATATGCTGCAGAAGCAATAATTTCATTCCTTTGTCTTTTTATGAAATTATTATAATGTAATAATATAGATTAAAACCATCAAAAGCTCGTGTTTCAGTTTCGAATGGGTTCTCTGTGCTGATCCAATTTCTTGCTGCATTGTTACGCATAACAACGTAAGCCAATAAGGCTTGATGGATACAGAGGGACAGCGCTCGTAAAGTAGAGAAATCAGGAGAAAAGAAAAATGTATTGTTCTTTGTAATGTGTAGCGAATAATTTTAAGTAATGCATCCAATTCTGACTACATCGACTTTCTTCAACAAATGTCAGAGTCTAATTTTATATTCCAGTTTGTCACCAATTACCAATTAATAGCTCTGTCAAGATTTTCCAGTGTATGTCAGACTTCTTCGCAATCTACTTAATAGACACTTTTTCGCATTTACAGTTTTTGGATGATCCCCATTTTGTAACGACATTATTTCCTATCTACATCTTAAATCCACTAACAGTAAAATGCACGATTTACTCCATTAGTTTGCAAAGCATTAAATCCTTTTTGAGGAACATGTTACACAAACGCTACAGGTTTTGTATGAGAATAAAAATTATGAGAACTCATTAAATAACCTTCATTAAATAATAGTGTTGTGTCACATTAATGTGATGGTTATTAGCATCATTGAGTGTCGGCACTTGCACTACGCATTGCAACTTGTCACTGAGCTCAGTGATTTAAAGGAGTAATGGTGGAGTGAAACCCAATAATATCTTTTATATTGTATTTCCTTTCGCCGCTGCGTAACACCGTGCGAACGACGACGCAGTTGAAAGTGGTCTTCTTCCGCACATCAATAGGAGCCTGCTGGCACAATTAATAGTGACACAATTCTTGAACTGTGCTCAACCTTTTTTTTACTCGGTCAATTGTATGACTAATTGACACGCAGGATAGTCTATTATTTATTGCAACTCATTTACGCTTGAATGCCGAAGGAAGACAATGAGCCAACTCAGAGGCATTCATCAAACGGAGGGGGTTTCTTCAATCAGTCGCGTTTTTAGTCATGAGCTTATATAATTTAGGAAGTAAATCGCATAATATGATTTATTATTATTGTGTGACATACTTCGTTTCCTACCTGTTGCAGGTAATATTGGCCAACGCTTGTTGGAGCGCCAGGTGAGTCGGTGGCGGCGTTACTGAAAGGGGTGAGCTGGTGATGGTCGGGTAGTGGCGTAGTGTCCCAATTGTCTGCTGGTGTCGCAGTGTTTGGAGCCGTTGGTTCGCTCCCCTCGTAAGAGCCACTCAGTGCGAAGTGGTACTGACCCTAGGAAAAAATCATAAAGTTTTCAATAAGATAAGATTTTAGCGATAATTACTCCTTCATTGATCCATGTTACTTAATAGAGATTTTGGAGATATAAAGTCTAATATTTGTGAAAGTTGAGTCAAAATGCAAGACATGGAATGACAATTAATTTTTGAAGTGATGAACTCAAATTTGACTGCGTCATCGACAGGTAAAAGCTCGCTATTCTATTTCTGCGGTGACCAGCGAGCGGAATGGAATGCGATTATGTAACAGCATAAGATTGAGAGAGCTTCAACAGCAAAGAGATTCGAGAACGAGAGTGATGTTGAATTGAAGATTTTTCTGTGCGGTCAAGCAAGAACAGAGAAAAAAGTCCAGTAGAAAGAGAAAGATATTTTCATATCATCATCATCGACATTGCTCACTGGTTAACCACAAAGTCTTTTGTGACAAGGGTACCGATGAGAGGGTATCGAATTCCACTTATTTCCTCCATCTTCGATATACGCACACACAATAATATACGAAAGTAATGTCCAGAAGCCACTTCTCCTTTTGATTTTCAAGATTTACACGATGATCGTCTCTCCAAGAGCTAGCGCAGTATGATTCGGATCGAGAAAAATCGCATTTGACATCATACAAGATCGTCAGAGTGCATTTATGGTTAAGAGGTTGTCAGGGTAATACATTACATCAGTCAACACCTCATCCATGTAGTTGATTTTGCGTATGAGCCGATCATAATCTTAAGGACTGAAACTATTTTGCTGTTTCGTCTGGCAAAGGCTCAGTGAAAACTTTGCTGACTGTATAATATTAAGCTTTTGCAAACTGCGCTCAGAGTGAATTACTACATACAAGCTCAATTTCAATTTGGAAATACATCTATTATTATGTATATGCTCACAACACGTCAGGTCATCATTACGATGATCATTACCACCACATCATTATATCATCAAATCATCACCATCACAACACGCTATAAACTCTCTGTCGGACATGGCACAACTGTCTGAGTGCATTTGCTCTGTTGTGAAGGAAGGAGTGAGGGGGAACTTGAATTTTATGGACTGTAGAAAGCTGTGCCGAGAGAAGATGACTCTTCCCTCTCTTTGCCTACTCTCTGATGGATGAAGTGAGAGCAGAGTGAAAAAGACGAAGTGGAGAATAAGAAGAAGATGAGGAGAAGACGAAAAAAAATGAAAGAAAAACTTCAATAAAGGATTTTATATGTGTGGCCAATAGGCCACCACTACGCAACTGATACGGATTAAAAAGAACCCCGTGGGAATTCACACAGTCACTGCCTAATGTGAAGCCAACAGAATAGAGATTGGTGAGTCAGGAAGAAGAAAAAAATGTAAAGAAAAGCGAGAAAAAAAGAGGAATGAATTGAAGTGAGTGAGTGTGTGTGCTTCTTTCACAAGAATATTTGAATGAATGGTTTGCGACGTCGACGGCGACGATGTTCAGGACATCAATATATGCACAATGTAATATCGTTGTGTATCAGTAACTTCTTTACGAAAGCAGAAAACGGATTTTTTTTGGTCAGAAATGCGAATATTATGCGACTGAATAAAATTAAAGACGCTCATATCAATTTGTGATCTATATTTTCACGCAGATTCTTGGCGTGAACATTTTTGCTTGAAATTGGAAAATCCAATCGATTAAATTTGAAATGTTAGTTAACAATGTGACATTAAATACATACGCTCCAAGTTGGAGCTAGACTGTTCCGTATTGCTCCACATTCCAATTATAAGCAAACTGCTGTTTAACTACTGATGATTGAGATAGTTAAACCACAACCTCTAATTAAGCTCGACTCCGGTTTTCATTTTAGTATCAATTTTGTTTACGCACACGGACAAAGATGTGGTTGCATCACGATGTTGTGCAAATGAATTCACTAGAACTTTTGCCTTTTATTCTGGCTACCTCAGTGGACAGAAGCTCATCAGGTACACGATAATTGCAGTTTGTAAGAAAAATTTTGAGAAAAAAAAAATCTGATTTCCAGGTTAGATAAAGCCTTGCTTTCCAACGAATACGTCGACGCTCGTCATTATCAGTTGCATGAAAATATGCCGGCTTTTTTTTATTTCCGTCAATTATCAAACTCAAACTGGGAATTGCCTAATCTTGCGGTACAGTGTCCATATTTTGTTAGCAGAAATATTGAACGCATTTCAAACAAATTGGCGACTTTATTACAAGCTTACTTATTTTTATAGACTTTGACTCTCACGATTAAGTATATCACGGCGACACTGGGAGTAACCTTGTCTACATTTTTCGTACCTGTCCCAACTTCATTATTTCATATCTGTCATCAACTTATTTCTCCGCAGTTTAGTGAGTTTTTATTGAATATTCTATTTACTCATATTTGAATACAACGTCGTACTGAATAGTTTCAATCTTCAGGAATGAATCACTAGCGCCAGTTTCGAACAGATTCTGTCAAGACGACTCAAGTGAGCCTGCTTTTTAAGTCACGTATGCTGCCACTGATGTTTGCACCACACACTGAGAAAGATGCGCTAACAAAGGCACGACGTAAGTCTACCGCCCCTTTCTTCTTCGTCATCTCAAAACACTGTTTTGATTCTCAAGAGACGTTGTTGGTGTGTGCTTTCAAATAAAAAAACGCACTGAACTTCTCAGAATGAATGAAGGATAAATGAATGAGAGTCTGAATGAATGAACATTTCCAAAAGGCATTCCTTCTGTGAAGCGTTCAAAGATGATTCAAACAAATCAGAGAAAGAGAGGAGCGAAAAACTCTTAAAGTGTGAACTAAGGATGAGTGTCTCGGGCCTCCATGAATCAAAAGTGGATCTTTTCTCTATCATTTCGTGCTTCGGTGAAGAATAACGACGGAAACAACACACAAACCGAGCTTTTTTTTGAATCGCTGTACTCCGCTGTAGCAGAAGGCTTGAAGGGAGAAGGTTTCTTTTCTACGAGTCATCGCTAACGAGACAGTGCCAAATACTTGAGCCTTTCTTCTTGAGGACCTCCAATAATACACTCAAACAATATCTATTGTACAAGATCGTTTTCAGACAGAGCGGAGAAGGGGAGATGTTAATGAGCCATGACAAGTTGAAACAATGATGTGCTTGATTTTACAGGAAAAATTGGCTTTCCTCAGTTCCGTCTCCATTTTTACTATGACTATGAATTAACACTTTGCTACAGCAGAAAAACATTGTCTCACACAATAATATATTATTGTCAATTCGTCATAAAATTATGTTCAATCATCCAGAGTGATGCTATTAGTTTCAAATATGCATTCCTCCACTCACAAGTAAAAGCATAAAAACGACCGGAAGAGGTTTGTGCATAAAAAACAGTAAATCATGGTAAAATTAGCAAATGTCAAATTAAGACTCGTGAAATCACGTTACGCAATACTCAAAGTGTGTCTATTGTCATATTTTCTTTCCCTCATCAACAGAACAATCTAAAGCCATCCACCATCGTTCGTTGTGGTGTGCACCCTGAATAAATTTTGTGTTTCTTATAACGACGTGATAAAGATATAAACAACTGTCTGTTCAAGGCTCATTCCTTCTATGAAGAAATTATTTAGGTTTTGTCACTCTTTTTGCATGATTGCATGATATTGAACTGGTTGCAGACTTGTAAGAAGTTACGCTTGTTTTTAGGGGAAATTGAAGCTACATGCCCAGAGATGTGGAAGTAGGAGGCATCCTCACAACAAGGCATGTATTAACTACTGCAATGATCTTTGTGCTCCTATTTCACTCCACATCCTTCCAACACTCTGGCTTCTTCAAGGCGCAGTAAGTCCGACTGCCTGCGTACTGAACTGGCCTCAAGTGGGCAGCTAGCTTTTACGTTTGCATTTTTTATTCTTGTATCAAGACAAAGGTAGACAGAAATCATAAAAGAAAAGTATAAAGCTGAGCACCACTTTAAAGGAGAATGAGACACAGGTACCAAAATCGACAGAGAACCAACAATAACGCTACGACCGTGTTTGTGCGGACTTGTCATGTCTTGATTGCATGCTGTGTGTTGAGTGAGTAAGCACAACTTTTGCCTCCTCTAAGACGAACAAAATAGGAACGATACAGAGCGAGAGAAGCGGGCTTGAGCAGCTTTTTAGAGAGGATTGCCTCAGTACAAGAAGATTGTGAAAGAGGTTCAAATAGGTTGAATTTAATGGCATCATATCCGCTCTTCTGTTGTGGCATTTCACCGTGGGAAAGGAAGGTGCTTCCTCGCTACATCATCATATCATCGTCATCATAATCATCATCATCATGTGCTCATCGTCATTTTATTCCTCCTCCACAAACAGACGCACACACACATAACTCTTTTCCTACAAATCGAAATCAACCTCGTTTAGCACACCATCTAGTCACCATACGAAACGTTGGTGTGCGCGTTATATGCCACATAAAAAGGACATGCATTGTTTTTTATGATTTCATTCGGCAAAGTTGTTGTTGTTGCCTGCGAAATAATTGCATGTTATTTATAATGCGTATTACTCAATTGTCAACATAATGTGCTCTGACAAAAGAGTCTTTTAAAAAATCAAATTGACTTGCACGTTGCTCCTTCGCCCTCCTCCAATCGAGAAGGTGCGTACGCGTGCAACATTCACGCATGCACACCCACACACATGGCACAAGAATCTGAGAGTCTTTTGAAAAAAAAACTTTACGAAGGGTACACGTTAGATTCAAAACACGGAGAAAAAATCGGAAACAAGACTCGGCTCACATATGCGTAAACAGCAGATGAATCTCTCCCGCACCTTTAAACACGAGTCACATAGCACATTCAGAAGCGTCGTGTGTTTTTTTAAATTAACACTTGGGGTGATGATTGTGCTCCTTTTGATGTGCCCTAATATAATATTTCTTTCCCTATTCATCCATGTAAGCGTAAGAATATATTATTGGACTTGCCCATGAATCATGATGGATGGTGGGTAGCCCTTTGAAAGTATTTGCAATGCATTACATGTACTCCGCATGGTTGCGAGAGGTGTTTCGCATTTCATAACAGCACAATATTGCAGCACTACCCATTGTTTGTTTCAGTCAGCGCTCTGCTTGATTAGTATGCAGATTAGCGAGCTTGACAACAGGAAAAATAAATATACATTGTGTCACTACGCGCATTGTTACTCGTACTTTTTCAAACTCATCAAAGTCACTCCTGAGCACAGCACATGCACACAAAATGTGAGGAGTATGTGTGTCAAAGTAGAAGAGGAGTAGTGAATCTTATTAATGGCAAAGTGATTGGTTGCATGTAGACATTCTTGAACGCGTACCCTTGCATATCATATCAACGTTGCCATTTCTCTCTCTCTCTCTTGCGTATAATAATAATTGGGGACTAATCCTGGTTTTTCTCAGACTCTTCTTGGTAGTGTATCCCATTTTGCGTTGTTTTCTTCACGACAAGTGCGATAGTAAGGCATGCAGCCTTTTAGCAGTAATTAAAGGTTATAACAACAATGACGTGCCCACGGCAATATTGGGCTAAGTGGAGCAAAAGATTGCATGTAAGACGTCAAAGTGCTTGCTGTATTGACGTGTAATATTGGGGGAGTCATAAACAGCTTGTAATGATGCACTCAGAAGAAAAACCAAGTATTGACTATTCAAATAGTTTTACGCATTGTCTTCTTCTGAGAGTATGTCTTGTCAAACATTTCCAAGTATCTCAGACCCAAGAATTGTACTTTAACAGAGTTGTAAAATTGATGAAAAAATATAACGTGTAGCTTTTTGCTTTATGAGGGTTGCACTGATAAGCAAAGGTTGTTTATATTTTGTGACGCGTTTGAACAGTTTAAATTGACTTTATTTGTTAAGGTGCACCATGACAATTTGAAATTATTTGTTGATTCAAATGAAACTATGGGCACGTGGCAAGGACAAGGGTTTTGTTTCACTTAATGCACACGCTGTTATGCAAAAACATTTCGTTGTCAACTTGACTTTTGTTACACAAACCCCGGCATGATCAAAAGTCAATGGTCTATATATAATTCCAATTTTGAGATTTAAAGAATCTACAAATGATCATTGTTACTTATCCAATTGTGGGTGCTTTCCAATGAAACCAAACACCGGCGGACCATCTCATAAATTTTGCTGCGCATCTTTCTTTGATCATAATGTCGACAAAGGCAAACGATAAAGTTCTTAGCTTACCCATGGCGAAGTTGCTCTCTCCGTTGGATCCATCACCACGGGCATGCTGCTGCTGAGATCTACTAGGTCTAAAGCCAGCCTTCAACCTTTACTGAAACAGCTCTCTTACAAAAAAAATAAACGAAGCAAGCCCGTCAGCCGGGTCGACTGAAGTCGACACAATGTCACTAGTTACACGCTCACGTCCTCAACCAATCCGTGTTGATACACATTTAACAAAACACATCATCATTGTGCTGAATTTAATAAAAATGTCATTATCGGGGCACAAACTGTAGAAGTAATCCGTCCACAGTGTAGATTAAATCACCTCCACTATGTCTCCAAAAGTTCGCAAACCAACACATACACTTCGATATTTGAAATAGAACTCTACAAGAGCAGCATGGCAGACCTGAATATTTAAACTAAATTCAAAAGTTTACACAAGGTACAAGTGCTCCAAAGTGCGGTTTGGTCCTTCTAAACACACTGGAAACCCACGTTGAAAATATTTGTCGGGAACGCAGTTGTGTGTTTCTGGAATCGTTCTTCAGCGCTTACGATTTGTATTGCAATTTTGACGCTCAACCGTTACCACTTGGCAACTGCATGTTTTCACCGTCAAAACCGTGGGCTAGAAAAGTTACTAAATGAACCGACTAAAGCAGGAGATTTAACATGCGATCCCCATTACATTTTCTGTCCCTTCACCCCGTTTTCGTAGGAACTGGACACGTTGACAAGCAATCTGAGCACCATGAAAAAGACATGCCGTATTACTGCCTCCAAAGTGATAGTCAGAGATTCCCCAATAATTGATTCGTTGTGACAGGCACTTGACTGAGGAGAAACTGATTGCTCATGGTTTTTCAATTAAACCCTCAAGAAACTAATAATAATCTAATCCTCTCAGAAAAAGTCACTCACACACACGTAAGCACACTTTGGCACACACGACAAACAACAATACCTCTGAGCTCGAAGGATGCTCATATTATATATAGAGCATGCGATTATGCATGCAAATGCAAAAAGCCAATTGCGAAGAAAAAAATATTGCCTCTTCGACATCAACTCGTTTCGACTTATTTTCGAAAACGTCTGCTCGCTGACTCTTTGATTAACGAGAAGTGACTACTCTTCAGCACTGATGTACATTACAAAACTGACAAGAAAAGACAAACGTCGAGAGGGAAACCTCTTTTTTCACAAGTCTCTTTCTCTCCTTCATTACGCCTTATTCCAATTTTCAGAGACTGACTACTTGTGTGTGTAACAAAGATGCCTCTAATAAAAGGAAAGGTATAAAATAGGTTAGGTAAGTAGAGTCAGCCAATTTAAAGTTAGTCAGAGTATTACGAGCACAAGTGGATATTATATGTATCTATTTTTTCTACTCATTCCTCCCATTTCATTCCTTATGCACGATAGAGGAAAGCACGATGATGATGATGAGCCTGTGCAGGACGGACGAGTGAGGTGTGCATGCAGGTCTAGTTTTTTTTTTTTATTAAAGTGCTGCTTCTGTACATGGCTCCATTGTCATCAGTTTAATGCGGCATAGGATATACATAATATTCCCTTACAGGCCGAAACGCAACACGTCAAAATCCAAGCAATTCATACTCGAAGAAGTGAAGACGATTCAAAGACGACCACTGCTCGCTCAAATCCTGTCGTGCTTATGCCGTATGAAAATGCTCCCTGGCTTTGCTTGAAAGGTAGAGGCAATCGCGTGGAAGAGGAATCACCATCGTCGTCATTGCATGATTGTTGTGTGTAGGAGTGACGACTTCTTCGGTGAACAGCGTCGATGGTTACTCCTTGACGTTCATCTACTCATAGTAAATGGACTTGTGCATGCACAAGTGGCATTATGTTACACTCTGTCTCTACGTGGGTTTTTACCACGAAGCATTAAAATGGGACTGAGAGGCACGCTTGCTAAATAATAACAAGCTCCTCTCTTTCATTGTTGCCAGCAACAGAGGCACTGCTTTTGAAAATAATGTTTTTTTGGTAGTCAGTTGGAGAAAAGGTTCCAAAATAGATTTTTGTATGTGGAGTCGCCGGTCGTTTAAATTCGCAATTTGCATGCCCACCGGCGTTTCTCATGGCTCGCTGTTGGCAAATAAGACGATTGGTTTGTAATTAAATGATAGGATTAATTACACCGATGAGAATTATCATTGGCGTCATCAATTGAATTTTGAAAGTCATTTAAAAGCTCAGCCTGTGCCCATTTTTAAACGCGAGAAAAACAAAGCTTTTTGCACCAGAACTGACAAATTGACACCCTTCGGGCTATGCGCAGAGTGGTAAGCAAAAATAAAAACCATCAGTCAACGTCTGACCAAGCGAAAGAGAGTAGGAGAAAATTGTTATGTAAGTAGCGAAAAAAATGGAGTTGTTTATCGCAGAAGTCGACGAAGCATGGAGGAAAACGGTACGAGACGAGCATCGAAACAAGAAGAGCATGTAAAATATGTATCACACAGAGTATATATTATGTTGTTAATAAGACGAAGGTATAAGGAAATCAGGGAGACAAGGCAGGTAGGGAATATCATGGTCACAGTCAAGGGTGAGACTCGCTCATCCCAGCTTTCCCACATTCGAGAGCATGTTTTAAAAGGAACCAACCTCGTTTCCAGTTCCGGTAAAATTCTCCGCGCGCAACTCAGCCCCAGCCTCTTCAAGACATTTGAGACGGAGTACGATAAAATACAACTTACAACAGCTTCCAACACGTCGACGATGGCACTTTAATATTTCGTTACATGCAGTCAGGTGTGCATTGCCTTAAAAACGTACATTGTATCATTATTATCATCCGTGCCCGTAGGTAAGACGGACGGTGTGCTCTCTCAATCAACGTGTATTAAAACACACAGAAAGCGGAGAGCTACTCCTTTTTACCACTGCAAGACAAGTTGGAGTCACTTTATCTATCTCATATCTCTCCCTGGCTTATTACAACTTTTTTTTTATTCATATAGCTTACGTAACATACATGTAACATCCAAACACAATACAATAATCCATTATTACTATGACTACACTTTCAGAAGAATAGAGAGCGGTGAATGCATAGGAGTAGTGTTTTTCTTCTGATTTTATTCACCTTAAAAAATAATATACATGCTTATACAATACACCCATATAACAAATCAAGTGTCTCATGATATTGCGGTGGCATGGTTGGTTTCTTAATGTCTTTTATTATTATTCAATTCGAGCTTTGCACACTTATCACCTATTCTTTTGAGTTGTACACTCACTCCAGTCTTTTTGTAAAGTGCACATAAAATAGAAATATATGTATTATGGATTTTTATGTGAAATAAAGCGTGCACAGAATCGCATCAAGCAGTCAATAATAGTGTCTAGGCATTTAAACATGTCCATAAAAATATGAAGTTACGTTTCACTATAGAACTCAAGAGTTGCTCAAGATATTGTTGAAAATACGATGATGGAGTTCTGAAGTGGTAGCTGGAACAGTGGTGGAAAGACCAATGAAGGGAGAAGATGTCAAAGAGGAGAGAAAATATTCTCAACTACAGAGGAAGATACCACAACAGCAATTACCACAATTCGTAATACAGTTTGTATCATTTTCCCATGGATCTCTCCTCCGTTTGTGACCTGTATTTTTGCATCCAGGAGCAGCGTGGCAGTAATCTCGTCGTGTAGTAGTAATATGTAATCATTTGGTTAAAACGAGATACAATGTGTGATAATGATGGATGGAGTATGTGCTCTGTATGTGCAAAGAGATTGAAAAGGGAGAGAAAAGAGGTGAAAAAAATTAAGCCTGTTTTTTCTCCAACGCAGTTTTTATTATTACTTTACTCCATTCTCCTCATACATTTTTTGCGTTGAGGGAAGATAGTAAGCGACGAAAAGAAATGGAGTGGTTGCGTGTTTTTTTTTTGTACATGGATGTGGTGTTTGCGGAGGAGACAAGTAGCTACTTTCAAAGAGAGAAGAGGCCTGTCTAGGTCATTGTCATGAAAGTGAACTTTTTAAGGTGGATGATGATGAGGTGTTGTGCTTTTGGGCTTCTTTCTGTTTTTTTGTTGCTGTTCCTGAGCACCACTCGCTACAGGGAACTCATGCATGACTGTCTAACAATACCATGAAAGCATGTAATCATCATTTCGCTACACGACAATTTTATTTGGAGGCGATGTTGAAAGAAACCGATATTTTGCATGTACAAGCTCAGCATCACTGCGTCACGTATGAAGCCCCTCGTCGACGTCGTCGTAGTAAGTCGAGTAAGTGTGCCAGCTCAAGTGTGACTGGACAAGCGGAGGGTCAAGTTTTCAGGTCTTTAAAATACCTTCTCGCTAGACTAATCTCTGTAATCAGGAGTAGTGTTGGTAGATTTATATGTATGAAAATCAAGTCATATTACGCCTTCCAACCTCACAACAACCGTGTGTTCCCACTGCACCAAGCCTAGTTGTTTTTTTCTTCTTCATAGTCATGAAAAGCTGTTACTGTGTCCGTTCCCAGGCTTTTTGCGAAGTGCTCTTCCGTTTTAAATCTGAATATTTTTTGTAGATTAAAAGGTCTTATTTATTTGGAGGCAGACAAGATGAGTGCTCTACACCTTTTTCTTTTTTCTCGAGTTAATGGAATTTCTCTTTAATAATCATGGCAACAAGGTGTTTCTCCCAGTTTGGGGCTAAGTGAGACTTAAATAAAAACATCGAAATGTCGTCTTCGTTCTTAGACTTTTAATCGGTGGAACAACATGAAGACAAACTTTTTAATTAGGGTCTTAGTTGAAATGCGACAGTTAACCTGAGATGTTAAATATTAAATCAATGAGTCTTCACAAAAACATACATATGTCACAATTAGGATATGCTTTGCTGTGCTTGGCTGCGTCAAACATCTGCATTTTTTTTCATGTCCAGGATCCTCCCAGATTTTGTTCTATTAAATTAATAATAATTATCAGACACTATGAGCTGTCAATTGGAGCTATCAAAATTTTTGTGAAAATATGTGTGAAATATGGGGTTTCGTATCACCAACAAAAGCGTTTAAAATTACAGCACTGCATCGCAGGCCATTAAACACCACACACCATTTTCTTACGCCGTTTCATCAAAATCTGAAAATCCGACTAAAAATTTGTCAGCTCGACAAATTCCACCACAAAAACACATTGAGTCCGCTTGATATTGGTATGCAGAACGATCTGCTACGACCCATTTGCAAAAGTCAAAATCATCTCGTACAATTTTCCCTTATTGCATTAATACAGTTTCCGCTTAAGTAACAATTTTCTAACTGTTTTATAACCCGTACACACATTCGTCTCGTTTCAGGCTTACCCGTGGCTCTGATCCCATCCTCTTGAAAACATTCACATTCGAACAATTCCGAAACAGCGGAAAAGAGTGGGACTGTGGCCATTCTTCATAAAAAACGGGACATTTTGTGAACAGTTTGGCTGATTTTTGCTGATCATTTGGAAAGACAAAGAGACGACTGAACAAGAAGATTCAACCCCATTTACACAGGGCCAAAGACAAAGACAATACTTCTTTTTGACTAGTTAAATTGTGATTTGTCACCACAAGTGCACAGAAAAGTGACTACATTTTCAAGGGGAATTTCATTCACTGGGAGTTTTGTGGTTGGTCGGAGAGGCCATGCTTACATTGTCGTCTCTGTGAAATGTCGTGAATTCGATGCAGCAGTACCTGGTTCTTCTTTCACAATTTAAATCGAGTGCATTCTCACATTCACGACTGAAACCTCTTCTTTTGCCAATCGCACACTGACGGGTTTTATTCTTATAGATATATGTAGACAAACGGAAAGGACTTTACTTGCCTGGCTAATGGCCACCCCCACAACAACTGACACTGTCATAGAACATTGCACCGAGTTAAACCGTGTCCCATGATTTTCCAACGGAAATTCGCACTTTCATCATCATTAAAAGTTGGCACTTGATGCTTGGATAGATTCGGTGGTTACCAGGATCTCATTTAACGGTTCAACTGCTCGCAAGAGGATCTTTCTCAAAATAAACGTCCGTCCAACGGAGGACTCAACTATATGTTTCTTGTTTCACTTCAGTAAAATGACATAAGTGCCCATTATTGCTCATGAAATGATCGTAATGAGTTTGCACATATATTTTTTAACTTGAGAGCTTTTGAGCAAGTTTCAAACGCCGCTCGAACACAATAATGTGTCTCCGCTTGTTTGTATTACGGGTTTCCTTATCAGACAATTTTGTGAAAACTCAAAACTAAATCACTCTTTTGACAAATTTCTTTGCTACAAGTTAACGATGAGCATTTTCCTCTTAATATTTGTAAATTTTAAAGAATAAAGTCTTGTTTAGAAGAGCAGTTAGAAAATTGAGTGAAATAGTTTGCCATTGTGATCCCATGCATGCCTTGTGTACCCGACAGTAATAAAATCCACCAAACTATTGCTTTAGTTTAAAATTTCACCGCATGGCTGAAAAATGTGTTTGCTGCTAGACTTGAAAGCATTTTAAATTACGTCTTTCAATTAAAGACTATTTAACTCCGTCAAAATAACTTTCCAGCAAAAAATCATGCAACGGCTCATTCCTTTCCCATCGCATATTGGTTTACCAGCTCCGCAGATATACAATGCCTCATTATTTCGCCGAGCTACAAGTGTATGTCGTGCTGTATGATTTTGATTATATTTTGTAAAGTACAGGCCGTCCACATGCATATCCACCGTCCAAAAGAAATGAGCAGAACCTCTCTAAAAGGTTGCTGCACTCGTCTTCTCTCTCGTTTTTGTGAGGAGGAAAGGAGGAGGTCCAACAAGTCCGGCCTTCGAAACAGAGCGACGCTGTTACGTATGTACGCAGTGATGTGCATTGCAGGAGATTACAAGATGAATTGTGTTTGAAATCATTGAAAATACATACACCAAAAAAGTATATGCTCGTCTCAGCTTTTCACTTTGTCCTCACATAAAAGCTTCTCTCTCTCTTGCCTTCTCGTTGGTATACCCACTCTGCACGAAAGAGACTCCTCAAATCGACGAATGTGTGCTCAGCACAGACACACACACCTTATTAGGATGCACGTTCATGTTTGTGCTTTTTGTTAACTTTTCGAGTTGTATGAGATCAAGCAATCATTCCTCTAACTAAACAACATCACCATTCTTATTGGCTGATCTTAAAATGTTCTTAATAAGAGGTTGGCTCAAGACGGAGAGAAAAAAACGCTCACCAAATCTTTCCTGCTCTGAACAAACTTAATCTCTGTGGATCATTCAACCAAGAGCATCTCTCTGTTTCTTCTTCTTTTATGGGTGACACGACAAATACTATTAATCAAACTTTTCAGCTAATCCATTCTTCTCTCTTTGCCTAAAAATGCATCGTATGGATTTATTTTTGGATGAGTTTTATTTTGGGATTTCGTAAAAAAAAAACTGGTAAATTGCCAATGAGCTGCACCACAATAAAATGTCATGGACCGCGCGAGTAAACTGCCGATCTGAATGCGCCGAGATGGTAAAAAGTATGTCTGTGTGACGCAGAAATTTCTTCAACAATGAACTTCACGAACTTTTTTTCAATGCTAGGGATTTTCACAGGCGAAATTCACATGTCCAATTTTTTCGTTCGTTTTGCAAATGTTGGGCTTTGTCACATTTTGCATGAGCTTGTCATGTACGGGAAAAAACAGGAAGAAAACTGTCAAGGGAGAGAACGACTCCATGCAAAACAAATACAAATATTAGGATTATGATGTCGCGAAAGTATAGGTGAGGCGGAGTTGTCCTTGTCATGATTGCTACATAATTTAGTAATGATTTTTTTGTAATGTGTGAAATAAAATGCGTATTACTACAATGTGCGTACTGATATTTTTTACAGGGTTTGTAGTGAAGTTGCAAAAAAAATCGTAGGTGCATTGTAGATGAATGAAGTGTAGACGATCAGAGTGCATTATGTAACCTCTCGGTTGTCTCCTCCATTCATTCATTTGTAATATGAGGTGATGGCAAAGAAAATCTGCAGAGAGTGAGAGAGAAAGAAACTCTGAATAAAACCACAGCAAAAGTGCATAGCTGGGAAATAGTTTCATGTTGGTCTCACCATATTACCCCCCTTATGCAGTTCCTCGGATTTGTTTCTCACCTGTTTACTTGTAGTGTTTTATTTTGACGAGAGGAGCACGTGCCATATTCCCACATCTGGAAGCCGGTACGATTATATTGCGACCAACTGTAAATTTTCTTTTCCTCTCGCACACACAAACACAACTTGTCCTGGTTAAGGTTACAATCGTTCACATCATCATCATCGTATTGTGAACATGCGTTATGCTCGTATCAGCAACATGCGGGCAAATCCATACAGAAAAAAATGAATTAACCTACAAAAAAATGAGCACCAAGGTCATTGAAGGATGGGAAATCAATCAACTTTTCTTATTTATTGAGATTCTCATCGCTCTTGAGGGGGAGGGGAGTAAATATGAAGATTCCAAATTAAAATCGTACAAAGGAGACTTGTCTTGGTGTATTCTATTCGGTAAATATGGCTAAAAATATTACTGCTCACATCAAGCCAACAATGTTTTGACTACTTTCTAGTCGCAGAAACGTCGGTTTGACGTATGCAAAATTACTTGCATTTTACTTGGGAAATTTTAATAGCTATAATGTCCATTTAACTTTTGTTTCGCTTTTTAACACATAATTGCATGGTGAGATTTTCAAATTAACACTTTCTGTGACGGACGGAAAGAGAAGTCAAACGATTTGCTAATTGTCAACTTTCCATTTTTTTGCAAGAAAATTAGGCTTGATTGCTTGCAAACCTGTGTTTTACAAAACGACAATTCAACTAATTGCAAGACATCAATACATCAGCACCAAGGCGCATTGCAAAAGGCAACAACACGCATCAATCAAATGTGTTATACTTTCCATATCAGTTTGTCGGAGTAGACGGTCGCATTTCACCAAGACGCCCTTGACAGTTGTGACGATAAATTATTGAAGCAATCACTTGACATTTCTTTGTGCAACCAAAAAACACGCATTTTGCCATTTGTTAAACTTTATTTATTTCTAATGATTAGTCGCCCTTTTTGTTGATCAAATCTTCAAACTCCCACGCGGTTGAAAGGTCGCCATAAAATAACTATAAATCCATGTAAGGCTGACAGGGTGCTTTGAGTATTATTGTACAAAAATGATAATACGTTGAGAGATGCTGCAATCGTACAAGAATTGATACTAATCATCTAGCTAAATGTAAGAAAATAAAAGTAGCAATTTGAAGTAATGAATCCTTGAATTTTTTTTAATTAATGCAATAATAATCGATGATTTCGAGTAATCTCGACGTTACCTCATGAGAACGCTGTACATGGAAATATCGCAGCAGAACAAAGGTGCAATCAGATTGTGCAGATTGTACGAGCACATAAACAAGGCATCTCAACGAGAGCGTTGTAATAATAAAAAGCAGACTAGAATAGACACTATAAATTCTACGTGACTTCGTTTGTGCAGTAACTTGGCATGGGGTTTGTGGGCTGATTGGTTAAAGAACATAATAAAATACTAACCTTATGGAGTAGTAGGTATTGTGGTCAATAATCATTTCACCCCAGGAGATAACACTAATGACAACGCATTTCGTAACAACATGAGTTATTCCATGAATTCTCTCACGGTATTGGACACTTGATAATAATAATATTATGCGCTGTTTCAAGCACATCTTTCGCTGACTGAAATCCTGTCAGGATTGTAAGTCAGAAGCAGCACATTGGTGGCATTCCACGTTTTTCGAACCTACAGTTTTAGAGTACCTTTAATGTAGACACGAGGCTAAAACACGAGTTTGGAAGGTTTGCAGCAATTTTTTTACTGTTTTCTGCTCACGATGTGCTTCTAAAATCAATAACTTTGACGGTGGTATATAGATTTAGTGTTTGGATTGAGAAAGGTTGCCATTGTTAGCCCACGTGACGTATTGGAAAAATTCTGTATCCTGTATTTGGTGGGGTGTAAAAGGGGCTGAGTAAGTTGAATTTTTGGGGCAACATATGCCATGAATATTAAACGTGACGCATTTGTGGCACTTTGGTTGGATATCATGTCATACCGTCTTGTTGTAGTAAATCTCAAGGTGATAATACGGAATGACTTTAAACACTTTTTCTGCTTGTTTTACATTTTACAACTTGTCAAGGCATATTGCTCTAAATGTTGCTCAAGAAGTAATGCTTTATGCTGTAGTACATATTACTTATTTCAAAATCCTGTATACATAGTTTATCTTGTTGCTATCTTGGAGCCTTGTGAGTGTTTTTAACTGCTACACTTTAATTTTCAAGATCACAAGATTGAGACAAATACCTTTGAAAACTCTTGAATTATATTTGTGTATATCGCACACACACACAAAACAAACAAAAACTTGCATATTATTCTTATTAAAACCTCTAATCAGTCATACCTGTGCATATCCACCAAATCCGAGTGCCCATCCTCATTTGTATTGCGATGATAATTTTACGAGCCCTCAATTATGCGAGAGTGGTTAATAAATCCAAGTTTCATGGAAAAGTTTAAACAAAAGTTTGGATTTCCTCAAAACATTACATTAGCAAAATTACAGAGCAACTCAGTTTGAGATCTTTCGTCATTGACTTTTTTACATAGGTATTTTTAAAAGGGCACTCTGTAAGACATTAGTACTCCAGAGAGCTAAAGCAGGATTTTGTTCCCACGCGTTTCCAACAAGGAAGACAGGTTACCCACTCCCAGGTGCATTTTTTTTGCTAAACGAGTATAAGAGTTCATGAAGTCAACATATGCAGAACAGAATAGAGTAATATAAAATTATACCTCAATTTTACTCAAAAAATAGAATGCTATTGTTCATTTCTCCTTTCAAATTTATTGGACTAAAGTGAATGTAACGGCAAGTTTTTGACATTTTCGAGTAAAATTTCAGGTTTTCATCGAATTTCAGCAGTTTACATTAAGAACATGCTAGGAATTCCCTGGCTAAGAGACAAATAAAATGTAACGTGAGATACTACCTCGTTACTGCTACTTTTGATATTGGATAATTTTAGCGATTTAATGACACCCAGTTTGTCTACTAAGAATGATTTGGCAAGCTCCTTCTCCTGTCCGCGCCGCCAAGATCATCAATCCATTACATATATATACATCAGTAGAACACATGTAGATTATCTGTAATTATTTGTTATCGGAGCACTAGTGAGCAAAGTAAAGAGCAATACATCTTCGTTTCAATTTTTCTCTCCTCTCGTTCTGCCATCTTTTTAATTTCGAAATGGTGCTCAGCTTTGCAAGTGGAGCACATCGTTGCATTGTCTCATACATGCAAATGGACTGATCCTGTCATTATGTCAAGTTGAATTGCATAAGTACTACAATGTACACTAGATAAATGCATTAGATTAGGGGTAGACGTAATTATATTTATGGCGATTAATGCTACAATGACAAACCAATCCTATCAAGTGTTGCATAAGTTGATACAAACAACGCGATTATTCTTGGTGTGCCGACTTCATTTTACATCGCTTACACAAGATTACAGCTTTCCCTTGTTTCAGCAGCAAGCCCTTTGATTAACCTGTAAAAACCTTAACTGTAGCTCTAAAATATTGTGTGAATGCGCATCTTGCTTCACACTTTTTATTAATTTTTTTTGACGCATCAAAGAATGAAGTGCTACAAATCGAATCCGAAAAATATTTTAATTTTTTTCATATCCATTATTTCGCATATTTGAGTAAACCTTAATACAATCTAGCGAGAGGACAAAAAATGTGCAACTTTTGTACATATCGTCTTTGTATTTATGTCTCTTTAAAAAATCCGTGTAGAGAGGACCGTTGAATAAGAAAGAGGATTACATTCCGTTGTTGTTGTTGTCCATCGACTCTTCTTGCGTTTGTAGTGGGAGTACCATGCATAAAACGACACAGGGGTTCTATAGGTGGTTGTAATAATATAATGTGTTTCTTTCGCGATATATATACACAATCTACACAGTGATATAGCATGCACGGTTGAACGACGTACACGGTTGCACTGGCAGAGCAGCCGAAATTAGTGTAAAAAGAAAGGAGAGAGAAGAGCGAGCGATATGAAAATTTTGTTCCCATGAAGTCGAGATATTATCGTAAGGACGGAAAACAAGAAAAAATCGACGTCGTGGGAATCACAACCAGCTACCTACCCGTGAGAACAATAACTTTTGTATAAAATGCAATACCAGAGTTTGAGAGAGAGAGAGAGGGAGTAGCTCCTCAAGAAAAATCATTTGATGCACGTTTCTTTCCAAAATATTCCATGTGTGCATATACGTACAATGCGTATTTTAAATACCTTCGTGATAGCCAAAGAGAAGAAGAGTTTGTGTATATACGTAGTAATTTTCATGAGTAATTGCGCGACTTTGGTTATCTGTCACGTCCACACAAGTTAATGAAACTGCCTCTCCTTTTCCACATTGTTACCTCTGACCCTAACAAACATATTCCACATATGATCAAGTTTGTCGAAGCTCTCCTTCTAAAATGCAGGCGTCCGATATTCAAGCCGTGAAAATGCATGTTTTCGCATATTAAAAAAAGAATGTAGTTATTACACGGTCTAGCCATTTTGAAGCCGCTTTCTTAGTGTCTACCAACTAGTTTTATTGGTATCTTCCATTTCCGGTTACTCGTTGTCCGGGAAAAAGTCTACGCCCTCAGAAAAAATAGGTCGTATTTTTTAAAAATGCATGCACCAGTTTATCTTAATATTACCCGTGCACAGTTTACAACTCTACCCACCACAGGGCAGATACAAACCAATCGCCAAATGTATGATCATGCACATGTATGTTACAGTTGCCCGGACCAAATCGACTATTTTTCAAATTGCTGAACTTCTGTTCCGTCCTACTACGGCGGTATATGCCGCTCACCCGTAGCGAATTTCAGTGATCATGGAAATGGTCTGTTTCCCAGGAATGGGTCACCATCTCTAAACCATTTGTTTGTGTATTGTACTGCTCAAAGGCACGCGACTTTACACTCAACAATTTGTTTTTAATCGTTATGGATCATAGGGCGCAGGAGCCATTTTATCTAATATAACTTGATTTTCATTGGACTGGTTTCCATATGAAAACTGCACGGTATGGGTTTTTTACTCCTAGTTGAACGTGGAAGTTAATAATGATATACATTATACACCGAGAGAAAGTCCGTCAGTTGCTCTTTCTAATCATGCTATGGGCATTGGAAATAGTCAATTTGTGTAGAAGATATAAACGGCCAAACTTGCGCAATTATTCCTGAAATTTACTACGTACATAATATTGTAAGTCGTGTGTGTAATGTTAGAGCAAAGTACCATGCAACGAACTGCTTATCTACCAGTTTCAGAGCAGAGAGTGCCTTTCATGCTAATTTAAAGTTTGCATACGTGCAAGCCATGTACGGAGATTTATCTGCAGCGTTTGCAATTTTATAGGCATGTACATTTTGTATTAATGGTACATAAAATGCAGAACACTTTGAATGCACAATAGGCTCTCATTCTCATTGCGTCCACATGGACTGCGGATTTGTTTCAGGAGCACATTGTCTGTTGTGTGGTAGATGGTTGAGTTGAGGAATCCCTGATGACGCTGCCTTTCTCCAACTTTAATTAGGCAGATAGTCTTCAAGCCTGATTTGCTACAGCGTCAGACAGATACGCGTTATGGTTTTACTGGTTGACCTTGGATTGGATTGATTTTTGGCAAATATTATGCTGGATTTTTGCCGGATGTTTTGTATATTACTACGAAGATAATCAGCTTAATGTAAAAAAAAACATATCGTACACAGACGCGCTACAGGGGTTTTCAGGTATATCCGCATTGTATTGTGGTTCTAATTTGACAACATGATGGGTTGTCCAGTTAGATGGATGGTGAGAAAGGAGGAGTTTTCAGGAAATTTTGCATTCCGCATGAATTAAGTATGAAATAAAGTTTGCCTCATTTACGCCACCTCTGTCATTCGGTCGTTAAAATATGCAACATCTTGGAGCAAAATGATGTTCATATTTCTCACTGAATTCAAGAGTGATAATCATGGGGGATAGGGTTTTTATGTACTGAATTTTTTTTAAAAAAAGTTGCTACCAAAGTGTAAGAAACCCTCGTCCCTTAATGTCACTTCTTCTTACAGAGAAGGGTCACTCTGTAAGGATGCTGCGCCAGTCCAGTACCCTAATCCGTACTAGCACAGCATACCTACTCCGTACTGGCCGTAAGGCACACACCGAACCGAGCAGGAATTACGGATCAGAACCATCCCGACAGAGCGGTCACCCATCTACCATCAAACACAGGCTGGTTGCTTAACCTGGTAAGACAGGGGGTTACCTAGCCCCATGGTCCGGACTGACTCCGTTGGATACGAAGCTTTCCAAATAACCATACTAAGGCTCACTTGTGTGTCAAACTCTGCCAATGTTTTTGCACAGTAAAAAAACGAACATGAGAAACATCAGCTTAGTATAATGCAAATTACCTAATTTGTGAAATGAACACAAAAATATCTGTCATTTCAACCGCAATGTATCCATGTATCCTTTCTCTATATTCGGAAGCATCAACGAGAAGTTCAACGTATTCTGAATTGAGCATCTTTCACATCACGTCACATCGCGTCGCATGCTGCGACGTGACTTTTGTACATCTCACCCCTTAACTGACCATTATTGCTGCATATCCGATATAGTTCCGAAATATTTAGATGCGAAATGATGCAAGCAGCAGCACGAAGCGGTTTCAGCGTAAATAAAATTCGTTTTTATTTGTTTGTTGTAGTTTAACAATAAATTCTTTCAAGTATCGTTCGGGAGAAGTACATAGTTTTGTTATCGACGGAAATACAGAGCTGCGCCTTAAAACATTTTTAAACAAACAGAATAGAGAGAGAGACAGTAGACATAAGTATAACTAAAACGCTCGCAGGCTCTAAATTGATTTCTCCTGAAGGTCCGCGGAAGATATAGTTCATGGAAGAAAACTTTCTCACACATCAGAGAGACTTTCTCATTTCCCATTCTTATTCTTTATCCCTTATTAAAACCAGCAGATCATACAGTTTGGAAACGTACAACAGGTTAAATTTTAGTGGTTACTTTTTTACAAATGCATAAGATTCCAAGTGTCCCGCAAACTGCAGGCCCTTCCACTAGAAACACATTATTTGCTTTGTGTAGTGTAGTTAGTAGACTTATTATTTTCACAGAGTTACATACAATATGAGAACACAACAATTCTTCTAGCGTTCAACTAATCCAGATTAAACACGATTGCTAATACTTAACTATATAACAGTTACAACTTAACAACAGCAGGCGGATTTACTACCAGTGGTACCTAAAGATCATGTCTGATCGATGAAACGATTTATTCGCCGTTTTACATATTTCTCTATTGAGGACTTCTTGTGATCTTTCAAGGGACTAGCTGACATGTGCTGTACACAAGGCATGAATCTACACAACTACATCACTGATACAGATTGGAAAGAAATTGTGAAATTTGTCCATCGTTATCCGCAAGTATTACTCTCATACAGTCGATTTTGAATGTCGTTGAAATGAAACTTCGTTTCATACTGCAGAAGACCCCGTGTAAAGTATTATTATGTTTTATTGTGTGCAGCTAAGTAATGCCCTCTAGTCTCTATAATACGTTCGGTGATTGATTTTTAGTCTGTACATTGTTCCTGCTTCTCAGACTGTTTAAAAATCGTCGTAGTTTTGACTATGTTTGTTACTAAAAAAATCTGAGTATTCTCCTGTCTGTAAATTAAACTGCAGGCATGGCATAATACACAATGATCAGTATGCGTGTATGTACAACAATAGTAAAATCATTGTGGAGCGACATAATAGTACGTAATATTATATGTATATCAAAGAGTGTAAACAACGATTCATTGCGGACGCAATACTACCTAAATTATATTCGATAATAGTAGTAATAATAATAACATTAATATGAATCTCCTGATACCACAATCTGATTAATTGTACCTTCCTCTACAGACATACGTGATAATCGTAATATTATGATTTTCGTTAGTAGGTTAGCATTACTGGTATTTACACAATGTGAATGAAAATAGTTCTCAGGATGACGCGTTTGTAGTAGACAGTATTATTTAGAGGATCATCATAATATTGTATATCTTGTGTATATCGTATCGTCATTATATTTCCATATGTCTAAATAAAAAACGTCTAAATAGAAATTGATTGTTGTAACAGGTACCCATTGCATGCCACTATAACTAAGTATTGAATGTGCACGCCGATTGTACTAAAAGCGTAGACTGCCGGCTTCAACCGAAAAAAAAACAACGTTCATCAGGCCAGCTCACAACTTGTGTTCACGTAATAAGTAATTGTAAATATTGTATGTACAGGTAGTGCTGTTGAAAATTCCTTGCTCCGTTACAAAAAAAGATATCTTCACTAGTTTCGAGTCGGACTGATCAAATGATCAAAAGTTTGTAACCTGCTTCGCTAAAAAAACTAAGGATACTTACATTTATATTATGGATATGGGCAACTGATGCAGACTAAGCTTTCGGGGCAACACCATAATTCGACAATTTTTTTCCACCAGTATTTTGTAGGAAATTCCTAACAGCCTTTCGAAGTACTTCTGGAGAAATAACTTGTCGATTAAAGCACTCCTCACCGACAGCCTATTCCATGTCAGTGTCCCCAGCCTTGAAACATGAACACGAGTACACTTTCCTGTCATTGCATTTTCCTAGAGTAGTAAAAAGTATGTATTTTCATACTATTTTTAAGCTGCATCAGGATGACCTTGACGGACAACAAGGTGCGGAAAAAGGTGAACAGGTTATATGTTTTCGTATTCATTTCCAGTAAGTGGAGAACTACGAAAGACATTAAACCGTTTTCCACTTCAAACAAATAAAGTGAAAATTGAACGAAGTCATGCGATCTTTGCGTCGACCGTTAATAAATGAATTGGAGAGCTTATTATACAATAGCAATAAACTACAAACGATTGTATGTGTACTGATTGCATTCGGTAGGCCTAACCATTAAAGTGCATGAGATGATAAGTGTTTATGGTTATCAACCACGCGTTGTGTATGTCAGTAATTATTCTCTGTGCTGCGCAACAATCAGTACACCAGACCTTTGAAGAAGTGCTCATTTGGCAATTGACTAGCGTGTTTATGCGCATCAAAGTGATTATATGTGATCAAATTACCTTCCTATACAACGTAAAATTACAGACGGTTTTTTGTTAGCTGAACTAAGAATATAAGTAGGCATCTCGAAATGCGCATCATGTATGCCATTTGTACATACACAAAAAACAAAGACTGCATTGGAAGTTTGCCGAAGGTACAACTAGAAATAGTTTGACAGATTCATATAGGGGAGAAAGCAGCAAGCCTTCCGTTGTGTACACCAAGTTGACTGTTGAGAGGGAGTTTAACTAATACTACAAATTGGATTAAGTACGCAGTACATGCATAATTTAAAAAGAAAAGTTGCCACTGAATCACATCAATTACACGTTCCTAATCCATTTTCCCCAGTTATGTTATTGTTTTAGTCGAATTAACGTCTGGAGTGCTAAAACGCATTCCAGTTGCAATCATATATACGGAGAGGTTTAGAGAAAAATAAATCATCGCTATTTATCCCAGCACGAGAAGAACATAAAAAATTCTAAACCAATAAATGCATGGATAGATACACATTTAAACCTTCAATAACATAGCTTTAAAAAACTGCGTAAATGCAAAATCTAGATATTTTATCGACCTTTCTCTTCTACTGCTTTAATTCCTGCTCCTGTTCGAGGAATAAGGAGTGAGGGAACCTTACTCAGTCTAGCGTGCTTGCTGCCTTACATTTAATATGCAATAATGTAGCAGTATAATTGTAGTGCCGTGAGCTCTTCGTGAGCCGTTTATGTTGATAAATATCAGTCGTTCCATTTCGAAGTTTAGTAGTCAAAGCGCAGCAGTCTCTACTATTGGCTGCCACGAACGAAAGCAACTGCCATTGAGATTGCAGACGTCCACTTAGCTAGTAGTAGTCTTAGAATTACAACAGTGCAACTTGACAATACGGAGACTGCCTATTTTCCAGAACCCCGTTGACATCCCCCGTTTTCATTTCGGGTACAAGCGTTGTCCACTTCACGTACGACGATGTGGGCGCTGGCGGAGCAGGGACTGGGGCTGGAGGATTTACGGATTGTGGCGCAGGGATGGAATTGAGACTGGCTGGGGAGGATGGCGAAGAACTCAACACGTCAGGCACTGTCTTGTTGATCCCATTGGAAGTTGAAGGCTCCAAGCTTAAACTCAAGGGAGAAGGATGGCCACTAATTTGGCTAATGACATGATTTGCTGCAGGGGCTGCATCAATAATAGAGTTTGAGGATGGTGGAGTGGAGCTCGGCCCTGGCGTGACGTCAATGGCGACGGCAGTCCCATTACTTAAAACTCCTAGCTTCTGGTAGGTGGGAGATGGGCATCGGTCATTGTAATCATTGTTGTAAAATTCGGTTAGTCTTATGTCACCCTCGTCCTCGCCACAATTGTGCCCGTCTGAATTCGATGTGAAATCCATCCCACCCAATAGTGGGTTTGTTGGGGATGGATTAAATGGTCGTTCCATGAGGGAGTCCTCTGCCTGTACAACGAAATTAAGTTGTGATTGCATGTTCTGATATTGCGATGGTGTATTCTGCTTTGCCTGTCTACAGAAATCATCCATTTAAACCCCCACCTTCTCCGGCCTTACCTCTCCATGGTTTTGATCCGAAGATGAGAGAAAATCTCTTGATTCATCTATATGATTAGATGCGGACTGCAGAGGAAAGGAAAAGTTGGTAGACTGCTCGTGACTTCGCCCGCGTGGAGGAGGTCTTGTAAACCCGTTTAACTAATGGAGTTTTAAAAAAAGTGATGTTCATCTCTTCACGCCCCACTATATATTCAAATTCAAAGCATAGGAAATATTATTTCTGATTCGTACCTCCTGATTTAAACCTGGCGGCAGTTTAATTGGCACATCCTCTATTCTCCTAATGTAGTGGTAGAGCCTAGAGGAATAATGATTACAAACCACCAGTTAGTCATTAAACTTGGTAACTATTCTAAGTCGGAACAAGTAAGAAAGAAATTCACACTCCGATTACGTACCAGAAAGATAATGAGACGATGAACACAACAGCGACAAATGCCACAAATACCAGCATTACCCAAACTATCCAACTTAATCCCTCTGAAAAACATTTACATATTTGATTTACAAGGGCCTTGAAGATACTTGTATTTATATGAAATAAAATTTATTATTTACTGCCGCAGGTGTGATTCCCGGGAGGACTCCACGATCCATATAAATGCTGTCCACTGGCAAGTGTTGTAACTGCTCTAACTTGAGCCGTAAAATTGGCTCCTGGAGCACACTGGTACTCCAACTCTTTAGTGTACAACGCAGCGTCTAGCAAAAAAAATTGATTGGCGGATAAGATGGCCGATCTCATCGTATAAGAAATTTAACACAAATGTCGAAAAAAGTGTTTCACTACTTACTTTTTGAGTACTTGACGGTAGGATAGTTGCTACTGTCTGTCACTTCGTCTCCATCGAGTACAACCATAACCTCAAAATAATCTACAGAACCTCCGAGACGCACCGGAGAATTCCATTCTACATGCATGTGCCCATCTTTCATTACCATTCGAGGGAAAGTGGTCAAGTCGGTTCCTGTGATTTCAAATTAAATTGCCAATATTCAATACGTTTCATTGCCTTAGCTCGTGTTTAATAATTTTAACTTTGCCTTTGAATAAATTCACTTACGTCCTATATCCGTAGTAAAGGTATACCCTTCGGATGGGAAGGAACAATAATCCACACGTGTGCAAGCTTCGACAAAAACGGTATAATTTGAGTTGCTTGTAAGATTTGCGAGAATTATCTGCAATCAAAAAAGACAAATTAGCAATAATTAAAAATAACCAAAATCTGTGGTTAAAATGTTGTATTTTGTGAAACTATACTTTTTCAGTAAAGTCTGTGGTATCGTTCGACGTCTGTAGTGCAACGCGAAGCTTCAACTGACGACCCGGTGCTAAATAAATTTTGTACTCTCTAAGAATTCCATTCCATCGGAGGGGAGACTGGATGTGTACGACCGCACTGTTGTTAGTCACTTCACTGACATTCGAAATTATTGGACTGGTTGGGGCTAAACAAGACAAAAATTTATAATATGCGAGATAGCAAAATTCATTCATAAAAACATGACCTGATGCTTTAGTTTTAAAAAAACTTACCCCCTTCTGCAGTGCGTGCATACAATGGCTCACTACGTTGACCTCGCACCTCTCTGGCAATTACGGAAACGTAAATCTTGTACATCGTGTAAGGTTTCAACTGCCTTAGTCTGTATGTTGTTGTGTTCGCTCCTTCAACAGCAAATGAGCGTTCGTCGTCTAAAACAAATGAGAAACATAAAAACAATGGATTCTTCGTGTGTGACTGAAATTTCAAATTTTAAAAAAAGACAAAATGATACAGAACGGCAACGCATCACTCACCTTTACATCTCTCCAAATTATGTTTTTCAACTTCACAGTAATTGATCATAAAACCATCAATGTCACCAGGGTGGTACGAGCATTCCAGGTCCCACTGGATTCTAATTTCGTCATCCTTCTGTTCATCGTCAGTTACGCTAACTTTCTTCAACTTGCCCGGAACTATAGAAAGTAAATATTGATTTTAAAAGTTTGAAACTGATGCGAAGTAGCTCACTAGTATTGCAGAATTAATTTGAAACATAGAAGCGTACTTTTGTTATTTATGAGATTACAGGTGGCCCAGACCATTCCACTTGCAGAAACATCGGAGTTGGCGGATACTGCAAATTGATAAACATGCTCGTGCTGTCCACTGAGATTGTAAAATAGGTTGATTGTGTCAGAATATGTAGCTTGCACTTCCTCCCACTCAATGAGTCCCTTCAAAGCGATATTTCACATTAATATCCACTCACACTTTCATAATCTTTCATATATGTAACATTTTCAATATTGATTAAAAGCATTGTCTCTTACCTCACAAGGGTACGGCCGCGGTTTTTTGCAGATGCAACGAAAAACTGTGTAAGACTGAATTCCAAGATATCTGTCCGGTCTTCTCCATGAGATTTCATAGGATCCGTTGGTGAAGTCAATCTTTGACACTGACTTCGGCTCCTCGGGTTCTACAAAAAAAATATGTGAGCAACACAACTAAAAAAATACATCAAAGCATAAATCGTTAAATTGTAAAATTCGTATTACTCAAATCAACTCTTGGCACAATTATCTCGGACACATTTGGACTTCTTCCGAGAGAGTTTGTTGACTGGATGGAAAAGTGATACGAGTGCTCCGTACTCAAGTTCGAGAACAATGCATATGAGGAGGATACGGTTTGAGGATTTATTTTGTGCTCGCTGAAATAAATCACAGTAAGAAGACAATAATGAATTGCATAGTGGTGATGCTGACTCTCTCCATTAATTAGTAAGTTGATTATATTAATTCTTACCGATCATCCACAATCACCGAAATGTCATACGCAAAATTCGAGCCGTTTCTAAACATTTCTGGTATTGATTTCCAGTAAATGTAAATGTCTCGAATTTGATGCGCACGAATAACGCTCTCGAAGCTGCCAACGTTGACTTCCGGTGGATATTCTGGCGCTGTAATGATGAGCAATACAAAAATGAGTCCTAGGAGGTTTGACCAAGGCACTGACAAACCGAAACAGCAGAGCTTTCTCTACTCTCCAGTAAGATAAACGGTAAATTTGCAGTGCTTACCTTTCGGATCTGTCCTAATCCAAGTGACGTTCGCCTGCGACCAAAACTCCTCCGTCTTATTGGCCAGGGGTGACCGCATGCGAACACTGATTGTGTAGTTTGCATTGGCGTGAGGGAGCACGATATCCTTCATAAGATATGGAGTCATTCGTCCATCTTTTGAATCTTTTGGTTTCGTGTGATACGTCTAAATATTGACAAATAAATCATTTTAATGATTGACTGAAAGTTTAAAGCTTAGATATAGTTCTGATTAGAGATGTTCAGTTATTTTAAAGTTATTTCACGCTTATTTAGGCGTACCGTGATTTGGCAGTCCTCCTCATATTCGCAACAAATGGACAGCTCATGCTCCAGTCCAGGCTTGAAGTACTCAGAGTAGGGAAACGTCCAGTTAAGAGTATAACTAATAGGAGACTTCTGTATCACATTCAACTGTGGCGTCTCCGGTATCACTGAAACAAGCAAACAGTTCCAATATTATTTGATGGTTATCAAAATGTCAAGCAGTCAACCACGCCAAGCAATAATATAATACCGTACCTATTGACCAGAGACTAAATGAGTAGTTCCAAGTGAGTCCAGAGGGCACCAGCGGGTTCGTGCCATTCAAGAGAAAATTCAGGGGATCTGTGTTTTGCCTGTAGTGCGGGTCAGTCCTTGGACCCCAGGTGCAAGATGTAGCCGTTGCTGTAGTATTTGGACAGGATTGGGGCCTAAACCTAGTAAAAGAAATAACAACGACATCAATAAACAAACTCTCATGCAGCTTGGGTCCTATAGCAATTTTACATCATAATCTAAGGAATTGCGACTTAGATCCATGTCACTTCTCACCACCTGTTGTAGAATGTCGTCAGAGTGTACTCCGTTTTGATGGGGTTCGGTGGTAGGTTCCACGTACATGTCAAGCTCTTCCATTCCATAGAAATACAACGAAAATTCTCCACAGGTAATGGGGGAACTATCAAATCGGGGTCAATTAAAACAGGTATTTTTTAGTGAAACATAAGTGACTGTATTTGGCAAATAAGCATCGAAAATATTAAAGTAGAATTATGAACCTGCGGAAGCAACTAAAAATCTCAAAAACCGTTGATATTGATAGGCAAAAAACATTAAACAGAAAATCTGAGTGACTTACATCCAACTTCGATTTGATTTGGACACACAATAATCTCATCTCGATCTCCTTTGCGCAGCATACACTGAAGGTACGGCTTCGAGGCATTCATGTCCTTAACGCGGACAACTGCCGTGGACTCGTTGATGACCGTCGGTACGATCCGGTCAGGGGAGATATTGGCATTGGTAAATTTGAAGTAAATATTACTTGCATTGTAACCTTGGACGCTGTCGTGGGTGAGATTCAATTTACAGAATACTTCCAGCGTGTCGCCCTCTTTCAGGAGAATGTCGCCACGGGGAATCGTCACTGCAATAGAACATTATTATTATTATTATAAACCCTTTATTTCGTTTTCTCTTAATGTCGTCAATCAAAAGGAAACTAATTAGCAATAAATGTCTCGTATACTAATATGTAAAAAAAACTGTATCTCACCTCCGGGGAACACTGGGGTCACACCTTTCATACACGAAAGCGTCTCATTCTCCGCAGAACCGCTGGATTCCATTGATCCCACTGACGTTGGGACGTACGCCAGCAGGGGCACAACAAAAAGCACAACTGTCACGTGTAGAGCCAGTGAATGTAACCTAAGCTGATGAGTACGAAATCGTCGTCGATACTGTTGCTCCTCGTTGTGATGATGGTTGTTGACCGGGGAGCAGTCGTCGTTGATTGGATTTGTTGGACGGAACAAATTCCACCTCCATTCCCACTTCCTCCGCAACCACGAGTTCAGTTCTGCCAGGGTGAGTACGACGGGCGAACAAGCTAGCCGCTGTTCACCACCAAGCTCTGTTGACGTTGGCCGTCCTGAGGTGTCGAAACTACCGCCGCCGCCGCCGCTCACTCCCAGTTTGTCAGCGGTGGTGGTGGCCATAGCCGTCACTAATAATTATGAAGGAGTTCCCTTTCTTCTATTTGAGACCAATGGGTCAGTTTAGGAAATCTTCGGGATGACAAGGTCAAGCGTGACCACTTTGCCCTCCACCCTTTCCTATCTTCCTGCTCCTGTGTCACAGCAATTAATACGCGCATACATCCTGTCACCTCTCACCCGTCTAAAACACGTCATTCAACGATCGTCTCCTTTACCATGGTTTTTAAAGAGTTGACTGAAATCGGGAGAAAAGCTCGTTGTCTGCTGTCCTGAGAGATCTTCACTTGCTCCACAAGTGGAGTGAGATGAGATAATATATATACTCCGGAACCCGTGGAACTAGTACCAGGAAATGTTAATGCTTTCTCTGTGTTGTTGTCGACAACGCGAGATTCAGCGTTGTGTACACACGGAGAGATCTCTGTAGTGCTGGTGAAAGTTACGCAGAGAGAAAGTGCAGAGTAACGGGAAAGGGGGCTGCGTTTGTGTCCCTCTAAACAAAGGAGAAGAGATGAGACGAGAGACGGAGAAAAGAGAAGGTGAGAGTCTCGCAGATTTACGACGGATTCATGACGGTTTCTCACGGTTCCTTCCGACTCGCCCAGATGTGTTCATGTCAGGAAGGAGAAAGCGCTTTGCAAATTATCTTCCATGAACTTTCCCCGACTCTTGGATTCACTCTGCAATGACGATAATGATGATGGTGGCGGTGAAAGTGGCAGGTACAGGTACAGGCAAGAATAACTTTGTTTTTTTTACAATGGCACAAAAACAGGAAACGGATAGAGTGCGTCCACGACGAGTGAAAGTAAATCTACACCAACAACCAACTCTAAACCAAGCAAACCCTTTTGATACGTTCACTCACA
The DNA here is from genome assembly GCA_027743745.1 of Alloscopus bannaensis. Lineage (NCBI taxonomy): Eukaryota > Metazoa > Arthropoda > Collembola > Entomobryomorpha > Entomobryidae > Alloscopus > Alloscopus bannaensis. Next base: position 61,908 of record JAHZMW010004028.1, read on the forward strand.
ACAGAGTTTTAAATTGTTAGTCGATCCGTTGGTCGTCGTAATAGTTGGATTGGCGTGTTCACATTTCCTCTTCGCAAGAAGCTGCTCGTTGTGGCGAACATTGTCGATTTAGTAACAATGAACGACGATATTCTGATGATAAAATTGATCTTGGTAAGCTGCGACTACTCTGAGGTGTCTGCTGAAACTTATGAATCAATTTACTGGGCAGAGAGAATGCGACGAGAGTGATTACTCTTGTTTTTAACCATTTAATACACTATTATTGCACTGCAGACGTTTTGACACTCGGTGATAAAAGTTTCGGACATTCTTGTTTTGGCTCCTCGTAACTGACCAATTTGCGGGATTACTTTGCTTTTTCCCCTAACATACCATGACTAGAAGTGGTTCCTGTTGGGAGAGATTTAATGGGATTGTTTTTGTCTACACGAGTTTAAATGGCATCCCTGTCCTCGTTGTATCAATTATTGCTGTATTCTGTTCCAATTATTTCAATGAATGGTGAATCCAAGAAATCGTCACTTAAACGGACACCCAAAAGTGTAGAGCTTCGAGGAGCAGCAGAGTAACTAGGACCTGCAACAAGACAGAGCACAGTGTCAAAGCAAGATGTAAAGCTCTTCCTTCAGGAGACAGTGTTATGCAGAGGATCTCTGACGAAAATTTACGCAAATTAAATTTATGATCCCATGTCAAATGGATAAACTACTGAGGTCGTTATAACGAAGCGAGCGAGTAAACCAGGATGCTGCTGTTGAGGCACGTAGCGTAGCACAAATACGCACGATAACAAAGAGAGGGAAAACTCCAATATTATCTCGAATATGACGATGTATCCCATTCAGATAATGATCTCATTCATTCGAGCATTGTTCATCAATCATGCCGCTTCGATTGATCGGCGTGCCAAACTTGATGGACAATGTCCAATGCTTGCTACACAGTTCTTGTTAAAAAGTTCTCTGGACCGGCATGCATCAAAGTTGATCGAAGGTAAATATTATCACACGCATGTAGCCATGTGAAAGCATCAAAGATCTATTCGCGTTATCAGCTCGACCAGCACCAACTGCACTTGCATAGTTCGTAGATATAATTGAAAATTTCTTCGAAATCAAAATATTTACGCTACCGGACGTGACTCGACATGGACGTCGAAGCCGTCAGACTGACAGACAACAGTGGTTGTGCCTCAATGAAGTGTTTAAAAATACTCTCTATGATGACATTATGATGTTCGGATATGGTGGAGCATAATGTAACCTGGTTTGTGCTCAATGTAAAACGCGTTATGCCATCATCATCATAACGGCTCATTCTGATGTTTTCGATATACTAATAAATTATTTGATTTGCACAAATTTTCCTCATTCTCTCCTTCGTTGTGCGTCCACCTATCTAGCAGAGATGACAATTACACAACGCATCTGGCAATGTATGGACCATTACAATAAAAATGACAATTGCGTACTTTATTAGATTATGAATTCGTCCATGAGTTCAATTGAATTCTTTTGAAATTCTGGTTAGGTATAGAGAGGAATGAGCTTAGTGTCAGTCGTAAAAAAGAAGCTGTTTCTTGTTACATTTATCCAGAATCTGGTGAATGAAATAGACTTTAATTCAGAGTGACATATAAATAACTTGTTTTTCACTGCTTCTCGCCCGTCCATTCGATTTCAATCAAGTTCTTGGAAAGCTCCGGTCGCACACAGTTCAATAAAACGTGACCTCTACTAGGGTGTCTGACGTAGACCACACACACGGTTACTACGACGCAAATTATGTACGAAAAGTCAGCGACCCTCATATCATAAAATGGTGCGTGACATTGGACTAATAAAAATCTCAGTCTCAATAAGAATTCTGGAGCTGATGTAAATTATTTCAAATTCAAAAAATCGACTTGATCCAAGTTAGGCGCATGAAAGGCTGCAATAAGAGCTAGCGACAATAGCATTAACAACAATTGGGAATTTGTAGACTTTGATATTTAAAAAAACAACTTGAGGCCATAACTCTGTGTCAGGCATAAAAATTGCTACTATATTTATAAGAATTTTACGATTGATTACACTAGCAAATTGACTTTAGTCCAATTCAAGCAATTTAAATGCCTTCCGCCTCCATTTCACGATAATTGGAATAACTATTTTGACCATAACACATCGATATAATATTCGCAATTCAATCTAAAAATAGCATTTTCATTCATTTAGTAATTGACAACGTTTCAGACCAATTCTTCAATGATCTTTCCTTTGTCTTTCTTACTCCTTCAAATCCTCAATCACCTAAATTGGAGGGAAAAGCGGTTACAATAGTCTGCGTGCTAACTAATGACCACATTAACATGAGCGTGCGTTTAGCATTAGCACGTAACATAAGCTCGAATGATCATTCAATGTTAACTAAACACGTGCTTCCACAAAATGAATGGTCGAAAGAATAATGCAATTTAGAAGTCGGATTTTGTGGTTTCTATTTTGTATTATTCCGTATTATGTGGTCTCCTGCACCACATTTTACTATGTAAACCATCGCCGAGTGTTTATGGTAATATTAGAGTTATGTAAAGTGCATACCCATCTACCGTACACGTTTTTCTTACCTTCATAAAGCGTACTATTCCTTTTTGTGTTAGCGTTGCCTAAAACTAATACTAATCTCACTTTACTTTCCCTGGTTAAAGAAGCCACTAATGATTACACTAGTTCACTGGCACACACACGGACGCGTAAGTGACAACATTCAAAAGCTGCAGAGTGAAGTGTCACCACTAACGAAGTTTTCGGTAAAGTGTAACTTTAAAACAGTGTTTTCCACGATTCACGATATCATTTCTCCCAAGTACCCTAAAGGCATTCCTTCAAGTTTAGTTTGTTTTAGCTCTGCTACTGACTGGTGACGTGATTTTTTTCGCTGTTTGCTTGATTTGTTACAATTTTCCAGTGTTTAAAATGATGATACTGGAAATTTCTCCACTCGTTACGCGTATTTCGAATTTTCTTACAAGAACAACTTCAGAACACCACACACAGGTCCAATCCGCCGTCATCAGTCAGCAGCTTTATGGGAAGCTATCCCGAGGAAAATCAGCAAACTTGAAATTGTTTTGTACATATTACATACAAAAAAGTTGTAAGTGTGGAGAAGAAAAGAGAGAGATGAAAAAATAAGTTTTTTATCCTTTCTCGTTTTTTTTTGTTCAGCGTATTGTGTATTATGCGTGGTTCTTGGTAAAGGGAACGTAAACTCGTGCAAGGTAAAGCTGACTACATGTTCAATGCTCTCCTCTCACACAATCCGCACACCCGACTCGTCTTGGTGACTGTAAGGTTGTTGTTTCTTGTCTTCAATGTTGTATATTATTAGTAAAAAGGTTACACGTCCTGCTACCCCGTCAGCCAGCATTTTCTCATGTGCGTCGTAGCTAGGGAGAATAGTTAATGTTACCGATTTATTTCAAAGTATATGTGTAGCATTTACTGGATTTAATTCTATGGACGTACCAGAGTTGACCTCCCTTACCATTGCGATTATGCTCGCTAATCGAACCATTTGGATACTACATTGAGCAGACAGTAAACAAAGAAATGTGACGAGATTTAAAAGTCTGCATGCATATTTCCTTCATCTATTAATACGCTGTGGTAGCGTCACGCACCCCTTGAGAAACTTGCTTACGGTCTCTAACAGAAATTGGCAGCATCAAATAGCTTCGTCCCCAAAGTTACATTACGGGACAAGCAGGGCAATTGATCTAGTCGAATATTTGTAATCATGGGGACGTCAGTGAAATGAAATAATTTCGTAACGTAGACAATCAAATAAAACAACGCAGTTTCAATTTCTTTTTTTTGGAATCAGCATTCTCACACTGGAGCAACATACTAGCTCCAAGTATGCTTAAAAATTATGTTAAAATTACCGCGTTTCTGCTTCGCCTGTGAGGTACAATACCTTTCAGTTTTTTATGCAGTCGCATATCCATGCAATTCAATTACATATTACAGGTTGTAAGATAATATCTACATATTATGTAACTTGCAATTCATTAAATACTCTGATTGGTGGTAAATCTAGCTAAAATATTATTGCACACATAGACGAGAAAAATCACATTGTGAACGAATAAAAGAACCAATTTGAACGTTTTAAATGCATATGTATAGTACTCACTGTCACACTCTGGTTTAAAGCGTCTTCATCTTGTAACTGTATGGAGGACGGGTGCATGTGTGCGCTGCGGTGGCCGTTGTTGGATGAGGGGGCTGCGATGAAACCTCGTAGGCGGTGTAGAGTCGTTGTTGTTGTTTTGTATGACTTGCGTTGCCTTTTTTACTTTGCGGATTAAGATTTACCATTTTTACCCAAACCGAAGGATTTCATGAAACTTCGACACAGTACTACTCCTCAATCCTCGCGATGTGTTTGTTTGAGCAACACCGTAGGAGTGTGTATTTGTGGGAATGCTGTGAATGATGGTTAAAAGAGCAAGCAAACTGTGATGACTGCGTTGTTGTCAACCCTAGCGCTAGTCATGCATGCATGATAGTTGCGTTACTCGGTAATATGTATTTTGTGCGGATAAGGAAAGCAAACAGAAATCCTGTTTTATGGCCCGGATTGCTGTAATATGCTCGCAACCGTGATGTTGGCTTTATACTCTAATGTAGGCGCATCCTGAATATGTACATACTTCTGATTTAAAAGCTTGAGGTGTGCAGTGTGTCAAACTCAAAATCCTTTTCATTTAAACACCCATATTTCAAAGTGATATACGCGATATGGCTTGAAGAGCGCTATTGCATAATCAGCAATCGGTGGTGGTGGGGTGTCTTGAATTTCTACAAAATCTGGGATTACATAATGCATTATGTCGTAATCACTGATTGTCGATACATGTTACACGAGAAACCAGTTAATCGTAGCGTCAATAAACCAATTATGCTCACTCCATTCGTTTCACAGGCTGTGAATTTTAGCATGGCATCTAAAATTCTGAATGCTACAAGAGGTACAAATAAACGATGACTGTCAAGGTCCGACAGTTTCATTTAGTCACCGCAGGAGGTTGCTCATTACACTGTGTTGGTATAATAAACCATACAGCCTCTCAAGGACCTGGTTAAATAATCGAAACGGCAACTTGAACAAAGTCTCTAGGTCAATCCATATCAGAACTGTACGTAGGTCAAGGAAGCTACTTTTAGAAACTAATAGTGACCAAAAGGAAGTGATTGACTACGATTGTGTATTATCCTACTCGCAATAAGTACTAATATGCCGTAGAAGGTAATCTCCCAAGACTGGATATAAAGATGATGGACATTCGCCATTCAATGCATGGAACTAACATTTTGCGTTATTCTGAAACACATATTCGCACTCCTGTTTTAAGTGAAGAGTTAACCGCGGATATGCAAGAATGAGGTACAATTTCTGTCCGAACCCTGTACATTTATTTGCTGAATTCCATCTTGAAATTTTGTACGTCAAGGTTTAAAAGTAACATTTTTATGTACATCTTATTACAATCTACAAGAAATTCATGAAAGTAACCTTGCAATTCATGATTTTCGCAAAAGAATTAATTGGAAAGTATCCGATAAATTTGGAGACTCCAAGCTTTATAGGCGTGACCAATACAATGGTGTTGTACTTGTACTATTCTTCAGATGCACAAGGTTTGAATTTGCTGTTCAAAGTCTTTAATGCAAATAGTGGCGTAGTTAAATTGCGGACTTTTCTCCACAGACTCCTTACGTACCGAAGTGAATCTATGGATTCTCAATGTGCCGAAGAACGTGCAAATTCCGGGTACGCGAAACCCAGCTGCTTTATATGCAAAAAAGCGGTGGCTGCCAGCTTTCACCACTTGCAGCGCGTGCTGGAGAGAAAAGGGTACCCCTTTTTCCAGCGAATTTCGTGTTCCCAGAAAAGGCCGAGTTGGAGTACCAAGAACTCGCCCTGAATCCATACTGAGAGCGAGAGACAATAAAAGTCCATCTCCGCTGGTACTTTTTTGATACTTGCGAAGAGACTCGTAGTGAAACTCTCCCTAACGTCAGATTGTGGCAACCCATAAAAGCGAACGTCGTTGCTAGGTAGCGTTGCATCGTCTCTCTCTGAACAACGTACAGAAGCAGCGAGATGAGCATGAAACTTTCTCAAGGGAACGCATGGAATACTACGGTTCTGGCAATGATCGCGATGATGATGATGGTGATGGTGACTCCTGTATGCATGAGGGCTTCAAAAGGAGAGGCTACCAGGTGGGCGACACACTTCAAGGAAATGTAGGGGCTCCACTTTTTTATTGTAGGGACGCAATTCCCTGCAATGCTCTCTGGGGTGGTAGCTCAATATGACGCTGTACATTTAAGAGGAACAATAAGAAAGAGCGGAGTGGTGGTAGTAAAAGCTGTAGGAATCACCCAACGAACCATCATCCAGAGTTGCCTTTTCAAACTATATAGACTTTGTCTGCTGCGCCTTGCTGTTGCTATGACCAAGATAGGGCTTTCGCCCTCAACCAAAAATCTCTGGCGTTCCCACATACACTCACGTTTCTTCGACTACAGTCAAAACGGTCTGCTCTTTTTACTCCGCACACCACCGTGTGCTGCCCCAGTGTGGGAGATAAAAAGCAGAGGTATACATTTCATGTGTAGTAAAATACAGCGAAAAAAGCGTCGACGAGTCAGAGAGTTCTCGGTAAAAACTCTGTTCTCAATATTCCACTATAGCTTTGAATACACTGTTCCTTTCTGAGCACGGCGAGTGGGTTGGGTTTTATTTCACGTACCCAGTCTGCCAACAATGTTTTGAGCCATGAACCAAATATATTATGGTGCTACGCGCTCTACATGTAGCACACACTGTTATAGGAGCGTGAGATGGGCGTCAATTATTGATAATTCCATAGCACGCTGCATACACTTCCACATGCAGAAGGAGCGTTCCGTACATCGACAACAATCCGTTCGCACGGTTAGCTCGGTATGCTGAATCATACAAGAAATGTGTTCACATTTATGTGAACAGATACAGAGAGTCGACAATGTGAAGCGGACTCACTCTTTGAAAACTCATACATACGTACAATGTGTACAAGCCCTTTTTGCATTTCAGCTCACAGCGAAAAAAAATTGTTCTAGGTTCTAATGGAAAAAAGTGACGGCCATGTTCAAAATCTCGGTCATCAACTCATTCAAAATGATATGTACTCCCTTTGAATTTCGTACGATTCCTTTGCTAAACTCTGTTATGGCTTCCTTTGTGCGCATATTTGTTTCAGTGTAGAAACGCATACTCTCTGTAGTGAAATATAGAGTTCATCATAATATGCCGATGCCCAAAAATTTTCCTTTATACACACAAACACATTGGTTTCGCAGAGAGCAGGGGGAACAACATGAAATGCTGTGAAGTTGGTTGCGATAATATGAGGATATTATGGCGTTGTGTGTTGAGAACAGGAATGAACTTTCTGTGTACATAAAATGTATTTGGAGAGCCCATCATATCGAGAAAATACACATGAAATACAGTGTTTTCAATAGGGGAACAATACAGGGGCATACACACACGGGTTTATGTGAGTGCACCACACACAGAGATTCTCACAACACCAAAACGCACACACTCTATTGCTTGAATACAAAGAAAAGCAAAGAGAGAGAGCCCCAAGCATCATCATCGTCGTCGTCAGCCGAGCATCAAGAATTTCCGTTGTTCTCATGTCCCAAAAGACCGTGTGCTAGAAGAGAAGACGAACTTACAACTCTTGTCTCTGTCCTTAGTAGTCAGTCAACAGAGTGAGACAGACCGATAAAATCCTCCGTGTCGCAAATATCAAATACACACTACAAAGCTTATCAAATCACTCTCGTCCAAGGAAAACAGTGAATATTATTATACTAACCAGAGAGCGAGAGAGAGAGGTCGGAGTTGATTTTGGTCAAAATTGCTCATTCACATAACATCTCTGCGTAGTCCCTTTTCACATTTTATAGAGTTTTCTCTCAGTTTTTTTTTCGTAATAAAAGCAAAATACAAGGCACACCTCAGTTATACGCGAAGAAAGAAAAAGAAAGCAAGAAAAACTAAATCATCACTTCATCACCGACGATTCTCATTTCTTTAAATGTTTTGTGTCCGAGTTGAGCTGGTGAAACTACACAACTCATGATCTAAAGTAAGTGACCTTTTAATTCAATCTTTTTCTGGCTTATATTGTGCAAATATTCATAATCGACCAGCAACTATATAGGATATATGTAGGGGTACATGCTACCATCAAGTTGAGCTTATAAGGTTCATATACTCCGATTTATGTACATAATGTGTGCATATTATGTATGTATATGAGATGTATATAATTCTGAGGAAGGGAAGCCTCAGCTTTTACTGAGAAGGGTTTTTGTAAATAGAAAAAGGACTTTTGAGCTGAAAAGGAGAAACACTTGAAGGGACAGATTGTTGGTGACTCATTTCTACCGTTAGCATATATACTATTGTAACTGCATATAATACAATAGTTTTACACAAACAATCCCGATGTGCATAGATATTGCATTTACGCATAGACTTTTCTTGAGACATTTCTAAAGTGAAAATCATCCGCGGCGTTTAACTGTGCGTTCATATTTCTCCCTCACAATCCTCTCATCACCATTAATAAAGCGTCAATCGTCGGTTAAAGAGTATCATAAAATGTAGTGTGAATGTGGTGTGCGTATTATTGTGTTGGACTTGTCATGAAAATGTCGAGCCAGACTACACATCAGCAAAAGGACTTTATATATGTATGTGTGTTTGTGTACGATATGTGATAGTGGAATCGGAGTCAAAGATCTATGAGAAACTCGCAATGAATCGCAGTTTGTTTCAATTGAACGTAATAATGACCGTAGTGATGAGTGGTAACGGCATATCTGCAAGGAAGGCTTTTGATTTCATTACAAAACCCAATTACTGCTATATACATGCTCTACACACACAGTAGGTACGCCATTATTGAAGAACTCATTCAACTCAGCATTTTGACATGTACGCAGTTAGGTATCTGCATTCGCTCCGTTTTTTATCCGTGTACGAAAGTGGCAATAATATCAGGATTAAATGGTGTTGATACGTGTGTACAACACATCTCGGCTCTAAAACAATGCCAATGGCAAATAATCTCTGTCTCACCGCGAAGTACAGAGTTGTGCGTAGCTCCTAATATTGAATACGTGAGAAATGCGAGTTCACTCCAAGACTTTGTGCACACAAGCCTTGCGGCAATGTGCAAAAACTTTAAGATTATAAAAGGCAGAGTAGGAAAAGTCTCAAGTCAGCTCTCCCATAATAATATCATCATGTCATTAAGTTATTCGTGACACTCATAAAAATATTATAGGCTAATGAAATAAAGCCCAACTTCTTCAAGTCTTTAATAGCTACAGAAAATTGTCTCTTTGTGTGCACTTCCTCTCAGCTTATGCGACATTTGAGTACCCTAAGCTCTTTGCATCACATTATTATAAAGTGCACAATGTGCCAATGCGTGACCTTCGGCTGCTGTGATTGAGTGCAAGACAAAATTTCCTCTCTGAAACTTTCCGTCTTGTCTCAATTCGACAAGCGTACACACTTTGGTATTCGAGGATTACACCATGTTATCTCTTGTCTGAGTCTGGAGTTGAGATTTTCACTCAGACCTCCTCTTGTGTGATACGACGCCTTCCACATAACATATTGTGTCAAAAAATATTCCAGTCGTCAATGAATCCCATTGAAAACAATTTTTGTGTCATCTTCCCATGACACGACGCTCGTAACGACGACTGGAGCAATAATTTATTATCATGTTGCTTCTCCTCTCATCAAGACGCATCAATAATATCAATGCTTTTTTAACTCTAAAGACAAAGCTAGGGCAGATAACCCAATGGATTTTTTGGGGACCGTGAGAGCGACACAAAATCAGACATCATACCACTCACCATCTCCACAACGTAGTAATAATATCATATACACACATCTTCTCTGATGCAAGCGATGCATGATGTCTACTTTTTTCCTCATTGCACTGCGCAGTCAATCACTCACACTCTAGTTTTTCTTCTTTCTCAGCTCGCCAGAAAACTGCGTCATATTATCCAACTTGTACCGTGCCTAATCTACTGCATAGGAATAGTCACATGGAGATGTGCCCGTCTCGCTCTTGGAAACTGGTCGCACATCACTCTGTTTCAAGAAACGAAGCAATATTCATGTTTCTTTCTCCCAATTACATATCCCTATAGTTACTCATGAAAGTGGAAGGTCACACATGATGCACTCCAAAAGTCAAACGGGAGACAGAGACCAGATCTTTGTAAAACTGCATAGCAATTAGATGCCGCGCTTCCCAATTCCTCAACGTTGATTACCGGTAGAAGACGTATGAGTGTACTAACTACTGCCTACGTCACTCAATTAAGATAGGCTCATACACTAATTACTCCGACGCATGTGCTATCAAGCGGGTTCACACTTATCGTCAAAGCTATCGGCAAAATCATGACATGCACTTTGATGTTCTTTGTTCTCGTTTACATGACGCCCGAAATGCAAACGTACTCTATATGTAATGCCTTATCACTCTCACAGATCCTGGTCTTCTGGAACGTGAGAAAGGAGAGAAACACCAAAATAATTCCACTGACTGCAAACCATAATTATTTGTCAAGCAAATTTTTACAAACGATCCATCCGTAATAATCTTCTGATTTTAACAAAAAACAACAACTACCATCATCATCATTACAAGCCATCCATCATCGCAAGTCAGATTTTCTGGACTACTCAGAATAGCAACAAACAGTACAGGAACAGCTCCTTTTTTGTTTCGAACAACAAGAGAAATCCTCTGCACCGGAAGTTCAGTTTAAAGAGAAACAAAGTAAAGAGAAGAAGGCGACGACAAAGACGAGAAACGTTTTATCGTTTTTTCCTCTCCTCCTCCACCAATAAGATAAACTTTTCTTCTTCTCACTCCTTTACAATTTGGAACACTGGAACTGCAACGAAACTCGTCAACAATTAGAGACCAAACGGTATCCGTTCGCTCCTCGTCGAGTGAGTGAAAAAGTGTTAATTTCTACACACATTTATATACATTTTTTAAACCTTTCTTTTACATTCCTTTTTAACGAGCCTTGTAGACAAAATCGCTTCACATAGTTTTTTTCTCTTGTCGTTTAGCAATTTACAATTCGTAATTTATCGCCTCTCTTTCATCTTTTATACGCCTTTACAGACTGTACATTGATATACCTACATTTTTTTTAGAATTTCCTTCTGAAATAAGAAATTTTATTATTTGTGTAAAAATCTGACAATTCTCATCTCTGGTCCTCCTATCCAGCTCTTTTGAGGTGTCCATAATTTTTCTAACCTTTGTCTCTGAGTAGTGAGCATAGCAAAGCTAAGGTTTAGGTTTATTTTCGAATATACATTTTCTTCACATTCCGTACTCGGAAAAATAGCACACTTGTCTGATCTGTATTATTTTTTGAAAATAACTTTTTCGACGACTTCATCAACTTTGGGTGACTTCAACCATTGCATCGTTCCGGAACCTTGTCAACACTTGAAATAATTACAACGACTCCAACACCCGCCCACCCACACCTCATTTCATCCGTAACGTCTGCCTCCTCAACGTCACCATTCACTCACTGGAAATAATTGGTGCGTGCGTTGGTTGGTGAACTCTGAACTCTTCTCTGCCCCACGTGTAGGCGTGACGAACGCAATAAACATTAGGGAAACAGGAGAAACTCGTTTATCCGAAGGAAGGAAGGAAAGGGGTGTAATCCCTAACAAATCCGCTACTCTGGGCACCAAGGCCACCGTGTCAGACTCCGCGAACTCGAGGTAATCAGAACAAAAATGACTATTTTTTTATTTTCATTCTGTCTTTCTCTCTGTCCTCCATTCACTTTTCTGCTTTCATCTTCTCACTCTTAATTATTAGAGAGAGAAACTTTTCAACTTGTGTCGAGAATGGATGAAGAATGTATGGAACTCCATTTGCACTTAAAAGGGAGAGAGGCACACATTTACAAAACAATCCACTTGTTCTCACAGAGTGGAGTCGTAGTCGTCGCCTCTCCTTTTTTCTGTCAATTGATCATATCAACTGCTGAAACTTTTTATGCTCAGTTTTTAAGTGGCATTTGACCCAGATCCTAAAAACAGAGTGAGAGAGAACAGTTTTTGTTTCATGTTCTGTGCTCCTTCACTTTCAGTTAATGAAACATTAAACATATTCACAGAAAAATTGAGCAGCGGCATAAGAATGAAATGAGAATGTAAAGTTGGAGCTCACAATTCGTAAAATTGCGAAAGGGAAATGTGAGAGCCGTCGTTGTTACCGCTTTTTATGCAATATGCCAACATTCGTTATCCGAATCACATTTCTCCTGAAACAATCTCAAATTGGAATTAAAAAGTGAAACTACATTAAGTATTATTATCGTCAAAGCCAATCTAAAGTCACGGATTTACATTTAGAAATATGATAGTTTTTATAGACTCTTTTAATTCATGTTTACAACGAGTTGCAAAAATGTTTCGTTTTGTAAACACGGCGAATTCCTACCTGCGATAACATTTTATTACAAAGACATCATTTGAATGGAAAAATTATGGCCATGAGGTAACCGTCAACTGAGTTTCAAACTATGCGCATTAAAATATTTTGGTTGTTTCTGGGCAATGAAAGGGTACAGTTACCTCTGTCAAAGGGACAAAGACTTGCTTTCGTCTTGTTTGAACTTGTCACTGCATTTCCCGTTGTCAGTGTGTTTGTCACCATCGTTACCAATTGCACACACTAAACAAGTCGGAAAATTACTGCGGAGTTTGTTGTTTGCATAATTGTTGCCTTTTGAACACCTGCCATCATCACACACACGGCTTCTCGGAAGCACTTTCTCGAGGAAAATTACTGCCATCCACCCGTTTCTATGTTGGCATGTATTTGTTCTTCCTTGACAACCTCCGTTTTCATCGTATATCACTGGCAAATTGCAAAAGAAACATATTGATAAAGATAGCGACTGCATTGTAAAAAAAATATTTTCAATAGATACTGAGGAGAAGTAGTCGGTGTCAAGACTGTGTTTCTCTCGTTTATCATTTTGTGTCGACATGGATCGAAGTGTGTTTGACATTTACATTCGCCAAAAACTCAAATACTACAAATGTACTCATTCGAAGGGTGCCGGATATTGGACTGGCACCACTCACATTTACCAGGGCCCCTTATCTCGAGGACGTAACGTCCGTGCACGACGGTACCGTTTTTTTTTAAAATTTGCTGATTAATTGTGCAAAGAAATATCGCTATTTTGATGTCGAATTTAAAAGATTTTGACTGTCAGTCTTTCCGAATATTTCACCCGTCGCTTAAACGTATTTGTTCAGCTCGTATCAATTGCATCGCAGCGCACATTTCCGTATTCCGGGTAGCAAAAGCAAATACAGATCACGAAACCCACAAAGCCGATCTGTTGCAAATAAATTTATCTGCCAGCAACTGAATGCTTTTGAAAAAGTTTTGATAATCAATTGTATTCGACATTGTGGTGTCAAAACAGTCTCATTCGTTACGTGCAGATTCCAGTTGTCTAAAGATGGACAAAGCTGTTTGGTGAGGGTTTCATAGCTCGTAGTCGGTTTAGTAATTTGATGTTGTTAGTCATTTCGATTTGTCTAACAGCCATTCCATTTTGTAGGATGACTCATTTTACATTAGTAGCTGCATCACGCCAAGTTCATATCTTTGTTTCAAAATGGTCTTTTCTAGCGCCAGTAAAATGACACACACGTCAGACAAAGAAAGCAGAGACGGAAATCATTTTTATTGATAGCTACTATAAGTCGACGTACAAATGCATTACTGATTGCTGAACAACTGAACGATAATAAGTAGGGGTTGTGACATTAGACATCTCCTCTATTTCCGGCAAACCGTAATAACACTTTTGTGATATTTATAAATGCACATTGTGTTTGCAGGAAGGTTATTCTGAGACACGCATTGAGTCTTTGTTTTACTGTCGGAAATAAATGTGCTTTTCATACTCTTCAAGATAGGTGCAGCATATATACACGCCATCCATATTGAGGGAATGAGCCTGAAAAATGTAGACAGTCAATGTTACAATAGATGCAGAAAGTCGGTGGGGAACAACAAACATGTTGATTTGTCAGACGTAAGATATGGCACGTAAAAAAGGAGTAAATGATAACGAAATTGAATATTACTGCGCAGGTTAATATGTGAATTGTGGATTACACAAGCGCCACAGTACAAGTAGTAAAAACGTGTTCCGGAGTAGTGAATAAAGTCATGCAATTCCATGCCATTCCATGAAAAAAAAATTCATTCCATTCCAGCCAGTGAGATTTAATTCCATGAAATTTCATTCCATGAAAATTCATTCCATGACAGAAAGTGTTCATTCCACTTTCATTCCAT
>JAHZMW010004029.1:0-142028 GCA_027743745.1 Alloscopus bannaensis
CTTATAAGTATCCTTTCACTCACATGCTTCGCATGTTCATTTCAGTCTCCTAATAATGGAAGAAACTTGAAAATTTCAACGGGAACAGCTAGATCAGCGTGTCGTCAAATGAACAACGACGTGAGTGTGGCTACGGCTTCATAATTCACGACAAGTTCATTGTTCCTCTTTCTCATTCCCTGAGTTTGCATGACTATTTTTATTCCTTTATTTCGGATAACGTCACATTACTCGCGGTTTCACTGTATACGCTGCCAAATTAAGTACAACAATCGTTCATAGATACACTATTCATTGTGAAAACGAAATCGACGGTTAAATTACTCCACCAAGCACATATACATATACGACTTTCATTCTGGACAGGAGTTGAAGACGACAACAGTACATGTATGATACACGAATACTAACAGCGAACATTACATGTAATGCATGTATGCATTAAAGTGGATAACGATATCAGCGTAGTTTAAAAATTCTTTTTCACGGTATTTCTACTGTTCTGAAGCATACTTGCAATTAATACAAATTTATATAAACATCGATTTTTATTATCCAAATAATATAATGTACGTCACTTGAAAACTTAAAATTGAAAAGTGATTTTCAAGTAAGTTTTTCATATCAAACCCTTTCACGTTTTGTAGAGTGAACAAACACACATTTAAATACATATAAAAAGAACAAAATGCAGCAGCTAAAATATCTGTAAATGTTTCATAGATAAAATCATTAACTTCAGAGACAGTGATCCCGGATGCTCACTGATTTCTAACCGTTGCTAAACTTTTTCCTTGTGATCAGCGTAAATAAATTTTACTAGTGATGCTTGGCATT
This sequence comes from Alloscopus bannaensis, assembly GCA_027743745.1. Classification (NCBI taxonomy): domain Eukaryota; kingdom Metazoa; phylum Arthropoda; class Collembola; order Entomobryomorpha; family Entomobryidae; genus Alloscopus; species Alloscopus bannaensis. The sequence continues at coordinate 838 of JAHZMW010004029.1, forward strand.
TAAGTTTTATTCTTTACGTATTGGAATGAATCCGAATACAGCAGTTAAGCAAGAATGAATGAGAAGTGTGCACAGGAATTTTACGGAAATGGGTTTTTATGGATAACAATACGAGAAAATGGTGTGAATACAATTCAGTGTGAGATATTTATAAAAGCAAGGACTTGCGCAAAGCGTGTTTAATCAGGAATGCTGCATTTGATTGTTTTCCGAGATTTGTCTGGTTGCAGTTCAAAGTTGGATTTATGATTCGTCACAGTGCTAGTAGAATTCGCTAAAACTCCCTAATATTAATTTTGAAAAGTCATGCTGTAGGTTCCTTCATCAAAACAACAATCGAAGAGCTTCGATTACCAGCTTCTCAGTTCTTCCAGCGGATTTAATTTTGCTTGTTTTGGCAATCAGTCGAATCATTTAATATACAAGTGGAATATATACTTAAAATATAAATCATTGAAATTAATATTGATACTTGGTACACTAGACGTTAGCTGTTTAGTAATACAATCCAGAATTTTTACACCGACACCTACTCATCCTAGGTTTTGGTGAGTGATTGGATTCTGTACAAAGAGATTGTCGTCATCGAAAGACATTCTTTGCCCAATGTCCTCAACAAAATACAGAGAGCTGTACAGGTAAAATACTATTCATTATGATCATAATAACTTGGCTACGATTTACAAAACTTTTCTCTATCGATAATGAACATACACATCGGAATGAGGCACTTCAGGCACTGCTGCATTACTCAACAACATTTTCCCTTATGTTAATGAGCCTCTTCTTAACCTAATCATAGACCGAGAGTATTTAATAAATATTCACATGGCTCCTTGGTCCTCTCGTGAACTCGCTTATGTTTGGAGAGGTGGTCACTTCGGGCAAACCTCTTCAAGCAGACCGTACACTGATACGGCTTATCCCCGGTGTGAGACCTGAAGTGTCGGCCGAGCTCGTCAGACCTTGAGAATCTCCAAGGGCATTGCTCCCAAGGACAAATAAACGGCTTTTCGCCCGTGTGGCGACGAACATGAGCTTTCAGATGAGATGACTTGGAGTACACCTTGTCGCAATTTTCAAAAGGACATTTCAACTCCAACGCTGTGTCCGAGTGAGATTTTCCTCTTCCTCTACATCTCTCTTTGACCGGTTTTTTGACCTGACCTTTGTTCTTGTTACAGCTCCCTGGCTTCCTTCCACGCGTCCTCTTCGGCAGAACTGGCATAATGACTTTCTCCAAGTCTGGCTTCTTCTCTGCTTCTAACGTTGGAAATGCTTGAGCCAATGCCATCGTCGGGTCTATGGCTGCCGTGTTGGTGGACGTGGTCATCAGTGGACTTCTGAAGAACTGCGGGGGTAATTTAGTTTCGACGTTGGGGAGCCAAAATAAATTGTCTTGGAGTGGAATACTGGGCTGGTTGACTTCAGTGGGAATGTTGAAGACTGTGTCCCAAGGGTTTAGATCCAAGTCCACACATTCTGGAATGAGGTCCTCAAGCGGATTTGAGCAGTCGAACATTGAGTTACCTTCCGAAGTTGTGAAGGACGGGTCGGAGAAAATTTGGTTTATGGGTTGAACGGAAAGAGGTTCATTCAAAGACTCCAAAGCATGGTCACTCTACATACACACAAAAAAAAGATATCCACGATTAAGATATCAACTTTGTCAGTACATTTCAACATGTCATGCAAATAGTGCGTCGTGCTTAGCTCACCTGAAGGTTACTCGATGAGAATATTGTTGGAAAGGACGAAGGTGTCGGAGCAATAGGGAAATCGTTCAACGAGCTTACTGAGCTTCCACCGGACAGCTCCATTGAATCTGACAGGTTGGACAACGGCGACTCTGAACTGTGGATACTGTCTGTAAAGATGAAAAAAAATAAGACGTACGCTTAGTATTGCCAGCAGCTCTTGGCTCATCAAAAGACATGCAAATACAAAGAGGCATACACAAAACCTATCATTATTCAGCTTTGTATTTATCAGTAAACTGCACAGGCATTAGTCACCAATTCTGTCGGTTGTTTTTGTGTTTTCGTGGTCCTAAACTTCTCACTACAGCCGTTAGTTGTTAGTGTCACATAATGCGTGCTGTAGCATGAACACTGCTTATAAGAAAGTGACATCTTAAGATACGATGACTCCGAATTAATCCAACTCTCTTATTGACTGTGTAGTTCATATGTTGATATTATGAGTACATTACACATATCTATACCAAAGTCAACCATTGTCTTTGTGAAACCAAACAAGAGTATATTTAAGACAAAATGGTCTTTGTGCAAGTTGCAAGGCAAACATGTGCAAACAAAAACCTATTATAGAGTTACAAATATACCTAAGCGCATATGCATCACTTTTCATCCCCGACAACTTTCTTGTAAATACGTGTGAGATGATGACTGATGCCCAAAATCTCCCTCTAATCTTGAAGCTGCGTTATCATCAATTTTTAAGTTTTGTGTCTTATTTGGAATACGAGACAAGACACGTCTACACGAAAGTGTTCGTATCAAATGATATGAGTAATAGTATTATTAAAGTGTTGATGCTTGCCTTGAAATGAGTCAGACAGAGGTGAGGTGGAAGCATACGACGAAGAGAGAAGCGGTCTGAAGTCAGCATCGTCAAGTGGGCTTAGATCCTGGTCCAAGAGGATCCCACCGAATAGCTCGTCAACGGACGAAAGCCCGAATGACAGGTCTTCAAATAGTGGAGTCATATCTCCCCCCATGTTCTGGTACGGTAATAGCATACACGTAGAAATTAAAATAGTCTCCCGGGTTCTTCCTCAGAGGGGAGGCGGGATGTTGTGACGAAGACTTTGGATTATATTTGAGAATCGTTTAGAATTTCCTTCCAATGAAATTGACGTCACCTCAGGTCCATGTCATGTCCACACCTAAGAAAGACAATATTATTAATCTTCTCGTCTGCGATCCAAAATTCATATGTCACACTCGAATTCAGAAAAGGCAAAGCTCTTTGGAAAGCATATTACTCGGAGCACGTACAATACAACTGGTACGATGATCTGTATCTGGCGAAGAGTGTTTGTAAACGAAAGTGAAAATCTGGAGAGAGAGAGAGTGAAAGACACGTCAGTTCGATCGAGAAAATTAAACGCGACTGAATTGAGGTCCGGTGAGACCCTTGACTTTTTGTCTATGCAAACTTTTCTCTCAACGTTGTTTTCGTAGAGAGTGGTATCAACACCCTTTTATAGATTCTGTTTCATTTTAAGAATTCCAAATTATAGAACGGACAGAGACAGAGCGGTATGCCTCATTATTTTTATTATGTCGAGCCTAATACGTGAGCCGCTCAATTCATCCGTGAAACATATAACGATTGACCATAGGGGATGGGTATATGGAATAGGGGTTAAAAATAATGCGTTTCCCATTTCTTCTCTCTCCCACTCCTCTGCTTTATGTGTGAGTGTAATCGCTCATTTATTAAAAAGTTCGGGTTACTTTGGTTTTTTTTTCAATGAATAGTGAAATATTGACTGAAGTGATTGAGTAGAGTTTTTTTCTGAGTGTCAAAGATAGCTGCTAAATAGGGGATTGCACAGGTTCCACAGAAGTTAACCCGATTCCTGTCGGCAATTAAATACTCGCTCTTTCTCTCTGTCCCTCACACATCACACAACCGCACCAGCAGCCGTACGTGTGATGTGTGTGTGTGGAGGAAAGACTCAGTTTTCTTACATTCATTTTCGAAGGGATCATATTCCAGAGACACTCATAGAAAAAAAAACAATTACATACGTTTCAGCTTCGACTCTTTTCATCGCTCCATGTCAAAACCTCGTGGAGCTCGCATGGTCGCTTTTGGTTGAGAGCAATATTGGATACTGAAAGGGTACTCACACACTTATACATTCGATTTAAATGCCTACGCACCTTCAGAAAGTGTGTATAGACACAATGATCATGATGACTTTACCGATAGCCAAATGGAAAATTTTATATCATTTAAATATGGTGTGAGTTTTCTCACTTTTGGTGTCAGAAGCTGCTTGTGTTTAATTTACATTCATGGTTAAACAGTGAACGTCGTAGTGTGCGCGATTGCGGACGAAGAGATTATTTTACCAAAAATATCATAAATTTGAATATCTTTTCTCTCTCTCTCTCTCTCTCTTTCTGTCTCTTTCGTGGCTCGAGTATAGGAGTAAAACTTGTTCATGACGAACAATATAAATACTATTGAAATTTCATATTAAATTCGTCGCCCTTCTGTTTTTGCTTTATATCCACACAACCACACAATATGCAAAATGTTTGACTATGGAATGATTCCCTGTCAGACATTTACTGTAATGTGTAATGTAAACGCACACAATATTATGCGCATGTGCTCCGCATTGTTTGACGTGTACATTTGAAAGCATAATATTGTGATGGCTAATAATTGGCGTATTTACTGTTAAAGTTCAATGAGACAAACACACAATGTCTACGGATATGGTATGACAAACCTTGAGCCTTTAACGTCCAGATATATAACAATTCAAGAGAGGATCATGAATGCTTTTACAAGAGAGGAACTGCAGTGAAATGTAGTAAGATCTTCGTACTTGCTATTGTGTACACCGCATGCCGATCTGTTTCTTTTCCAAAAGGTATTTTCTTTGGCTCTCCATGAAATCGAACATCAGACCTCTCTGCGTGTATTACGGGCGATGTGTGTGAAATCTGAGGAGTGACAAGCGGCAGCCCCGTATAGTAAAAAAAATGTCGACAGATTACATTTTAACCACAGCGTTATGACTCGAACGTGTGAGGGCTGTCAATTGCTCATATTTTCATGACATGAAGCAGTCCATTTCCAATGATCCATTCCAAACGGTGCAATTTTACTCTTTTACTCTCAATCAGTCAATCGGAGAAGGGTCGATTTCAAAGACATTCCATAAATACGCTACCCAAACTGCTTTCGGCTTTTTGGCTAACAAACATCTGCTGTTCTTTAAACAACGTCCCTGATTGATACTGATCTACAAACTTTACAACTAGCTGGGAATTGTTCCTTCTTTGAACTACACATTGTGTCGTCTTGTATTGTGAGGTTCACATAATATCTCAAGCTAAAACATTCTTACAGACTGCAAGATGCACGATAATATGAATGTTAGAACGCATGCTACAGGAAAACATGACACTCGGCGCATCCACGAATTTGACTTACCGCATTAAATAGTTTTATCGCCAAATTAAAGCTCCTTTAATTTGCCTTGATGGCGCTAATCTCTTATCATGCTTCCCACCAACAGCAGTAAAATAACAGTCAACATCATCACATCACCCAATAAAAACAAAACTGTTGGATGACACATTGCCAAACAAAGAATTTGGGTTCTTGAAAAGCGTTATTTGTACAGGAAACGTTCAGGCGTATCACAAGAATCATCGGTGCATTTTAAACCCTTGTTTTCTTTAGTGTGTGTCATGCTTGTGGAATTTGTGTGACCATTATTATCTGCAGGCACTGAGTACTTCCAGTACTGCCAACTCATCATCTTACAACGAATGGCACATTTAGAAGAGATTTGGAAGCGTAGTCGTGGAAGAGTTAAGCATTGGTTTCTGAACAGTTAAGTTTCTGCATGGTAAGCAGAAAACAAGAGTGGCGCTTCTCACAGCAATAAATATTTTGTATATTCTCAGAAATTGCTCGTTAGTTTTATCCATATAAAATGAATATATACAATATGCAAATGTATCTATATTTCGATGCATAATACATACGTGCGTTATTGCCTTTATTTGTACGATTTACCATAAAAATATGTCGGAATTTATACGCAGAACTGTGTGGTTTTATGCTTGTTAACATTTGCTATGCTTAGCAACATGCAATTAAAATTTCTTCTTATTCCTTCACTGCTTTCCAGCTTCGTTGTTTCATCTCGCTCGACAGATTCGATGCTTATGTAACATGAAACCAGAAAAAGTGTGGGTTCGTGCACACCGGAACCCAGTCAAAAGGTGCCCAGGTTTCAACACAAGCAAAGTCGTCTCCGACAGCTCTCAACTGATTTTACACACGACTCGTGACTAATAACTGGGAAACCGAATCCTTTCCTTCTGACAGTCGAGTCTAAACGCTTCTGTTTAGGCTCATTGAAATTTTAACTTTGTGCTCTCGTTACTTCTAAATGGTTACCTTTTCCTGTGAACTAACACCAAGGGTCGTGTCATGTGTCGGAAGATTTTCAAATTGCATTATTTCAGAGGCATTTTAAATTCTTGAAACTATTAATTTTTTTTAAAGAGTCGTATTCGATGGTATAACTAGTCTTTGTAAAGACAACAATACACTACTAATACAATTAAATTGTTACAAAAGTTCGTGCATTTCTGGTTATTATTTTAAGTTTACTTTTGCCTGAACGTCAGAGCATAATTTATCCAACACGGATATGAATTATGATGCCTATATGCATGCAATCAATGTATGGTCTTCTAGTTCATAATATTACATACATCTATAAATGTTAGAATATGAGATTAGTTTTTCTTTTGGTCGTACAACGATAATGTGAATCTCTCATTTACCTCTCGCTCTTTCTCTCTACTTCAATTTCTAACAGTTCGCATGGACTCTGCGGACGTCACTAAAATCCATGAAAATTTGTTTGAGAACTTTGGAACAGTGTAGAAAATGGTCAGGAGAAAAACATGTTTGTATTACTCATGAAATGATGCATTGTCATGTTATACGACACTCATCGCGAAAAAAAAACACCACACATGCAAACATTGGAATTTTGCATTTTCTACTTTGTTCTCGTCTTTCGTGCTCCAGCTCCACTGAACGAGAACTGCTTGTGTGGTGTGTATAGTGAGGCAATGAACAGAAAAAAACCTAGCTTTTTAGTCAACTCATGTCTGTGTGAAGTTCTCTAATAATAATTTGACATTCTTTACACAAACAACATCCGGAATCTCATGTAAAAAATGATACTTTTGCAAATGAAGAGCAGTCGTACATTCACAGAGACGAAAACCTCAATCTTTGATAAAATATGATGGACTAACACGTGTCAACTGAACCACTTTTGAATGAACTTGAAGTTCTCTCATGGGTTTCAAAGCTCGGTGGTTTGCTGACTATTGACAATACGACTATGTATCCTAAACCAATTTTGACAAACTAAGACACTGACGCAAACGTGCCGCATGTGCATAAAGTGCACGCAAAGTTGAAACTTACCGTAACCATAAAGTTTGCATCAGAACACTTGATGATGAACGATCACTTTTTGCTGTATTACGTTGAACTGCCGAACGGAATTGTGTAAGTCAAAATGTCCTTGTGACGATTCCATGATAACGTACTGGAGCAGGCATGAAAACTAGATTGAATGACTGCGGTGCACCTTTAAAATTCACTGTATTCCTTCAGACTTTTAAACTGACCCATGCCATTTAAATGTCCATTTTAAAATACTGACTGTTGTAACCCATTTGATCGGCCCTTTAAAGTTTTCGATAATGATCACTATGAAACTGGAGATGATGATATGACACAAAGAAGTTTGGATGGCGACTGTGTGTGAGCCGAACAACAAATATATTTGTTAGATGATTGGTCTGACTTTTAAATTTTAATGAGCCAAAAGACAAAAGCGCAGCTCCCCTTATCTTCACATGATAATCCAATTTGACTGATAAAAACCGTCAGGGGTCAATAAACAGTAGAAACAAAAGTGTAAGTGTCACTGATGCCAAAGATAAAGCAAAGCAGGGAAAAATTACACATACCTATTATATTTGTCTGTGGTGTAGTATAGGTACGTACGGTTCGTTTCGAGTTCATCATGCATACCGACCACATTCTATGCAAAGCACGCTCATCATAACGTTTATTGTGCATCATCTCCTAATGCGTTATTAATAACTGCAGCCTAGCCAGTGCAGACACACTGAAGTGATCGGGAATGTCAACAAGTGTCGTTGGGTATTTGTTCATGCTTAATTTTAATGTATTATGTACACACAATACATTTATTGCGAACTTTTCTCTATGTATATCAGTTCATCATGCTTGCCACCACCGCATGAATTCATCTTCATACGAAACTAGCTCCAAAACTCATGGAATATTGCCTCCTGCCATCATTATTTCTTCTTTTTTTCGCCGCAATTTTCCATGTTTAATCTGGAATGACTAAAAATGAAAACATTTTATGCTTCCTCTCAGCCAGGAGAAAAAATCATGCGTGTATGAATGAGCTAACAATTGTCTAATATTGACATAATGTGGATCACATATCACACACAAAGAGAAGCGTTTCGGTGGAAAGCGCTAGTTTAAAAAACAACGTTGAAACAGTATGATTGCCTGCTAAAGTAATCTGTTGTACATTGGAAAGATTTTCTTTGTCATCATCATTATTAACGACTTCGTCACAACCTGCACGAGTTCTAGACTGAGCACATTGGCTACGTTATAAATGCTCATAAATGTCTTGTACAGTAATCTGCGTATTCAAAGAGAGCGACAAAGTCTCATGTTTCACATTGCCAAGTCACACTTTTTAACCTGTAGAAATGTGCCAAGCCTGTGTGTGGCATGCCCTATCTTAATACCACCTGCGCATGACGTGAACTGTCTCACCGAGCTTACAAATTGTCAAGTTTACCTGCATTGCAAATAAGAGAGTGAGGAAATAGGCAGTTTAAGTAGCTAACAAAATCACTTGAAATACCTTGGCTAATTGCCGGTCCGCCGAGTCGTGAGCGACTTGTGACGTCGTAACATTATACCAATAACTGCTTGCTTGAACTGTCCTCACAATTACGTAATAACCGCATGAATTGTTATTATTTTTTACGTTTAACCCCCCGTTTCGAGCACTTCCTGGAGCACCGGCACTCACACAGCAAGTTTATGTAGTCGATTGCAATTTGCTTCACCTCAATGCCACTGACGTTTACAGCCGCATCCTCAAAATAAAATTTAGGTGCACCCTCGTTTCAATAACTAATATGCATAATATGGAACTCATTCCAACGGTGGATTTTTAGACTCACACGTGAATGGAAGAAAGCATTTTTGTCACTGCATTGTGTAAATATCTGTTACTGTACTCCTCACTGTCGCACCATTATGAGGTCTTTGTCTCTTTTCTCAAGATACCCAAATTCATTTTAACTGTCCAACGTTTATTGGATAGAGCACCAGAGCTTAACTTCCATTATCCTTTTTATGAGAAACCGTCACTTCATACTTTCCTTCCGATAAGAAAAAAAGACTCTTGATTTTTATCCGGTACGTCGTAGGAAGTAGTGTTCCACTTGATAAACATGTTTTTGTGTTTCTCGCGTCTTTGTCGTCTTCATCCTTCTTTGTTTTGGGAGAATTATTAGAAAAGTGGCTATTTCCTGTGTCCTTGACAAACCAACGACCACTTAATACGCTGCACCTTTGTCATTCACTTAAATACTTACAAACACATATTATTTTTATTATGGCCACTCACCGAACTAATGCACGCCGAGGCAACTCAATGTGAATACTGTCAATTAGTGTTGCTATACTTGTGTACATCTTTTTGACACGAGAGAAAAAATGTCAACTTCTTGTCGCCGACGTACCGCAAACCCCAGCATAAAAGCTGTGAGCTCGGCTCATTGTGGTGTCTGCGCGATGGTGTTAAAAGAAACTCGATTTATATATTAACTCTCTCTCCCTCTCTCTCGTTTTCTGGAGAGGCCAAAATTGCACGATTAAGATGCTCCTCTGACTCACTATTCCTTTTGCTCTAAATAACCCAAGTTTAATCAAAGAAGTATAATATAATATTATAGATGCACATTACACTTGTTGAGCTCTCAACGAGCTCCATGCTTCTTGTACGTGGACGAGTATGTATTATATGCATACAAATGCATACAACCACACAAATATACGACGCGAACTGGACTGCCAGGCAAAGGTTTCTTCAAGATTCACTTCGGAAGATGATAAGCAATAGGATGTGACTAATATATGTGGAGGAGCAAAGAAAATAGCGTTAACAAATGTACGCCGCAAACGTCTACTAACGCAACATGTCCTTTTTTGTGCAACACAAATCTCCGTCTCCCATATCCACTCAGCTCTTGTGCATGTGTTATGTACGTTATTATATAATTATGAGAGCTATAAAACAAACGATAAAACCGTTAACGTTAAGCAGTGTGACTAATTTTTAATGAGAGAAGCTCTCTCTCCGTCTCTCTCTCTTTAGTTGTTCACAATATTGAAGCTCTTGTTGAAGAATTCACACAATGTGCACATATATAAATATTCCACAAGCCCTGGCATAAGATGGAACTTATTTGCTGAAATGACTACGGCGTGTCTTGATTCTTGATTAATGTCTGGACCTTAATCGCTCACAGGTTCAACGGGAGCGGAGCACACAAACTTTGATTCCTGCAGTCTTTTACTTAATAAAGAGGTGAAAAGTATAAAAGTTTAAAATGTAATACAGGAATGTGTGTATGTCCACACAAAGTTTTGAGTCAATCCTCAAATTTGAGCAATGAAAATTACGTTGTAGAAAGAAAGCAAAATTTCAGAGTTGCTTCCAAGTGATTGATGATCTTGAAGAGCTTTCGCGAAAAGCTTTGGTGAAGAACGAGATGTCAACAGTAATGAAAGGACGATCAGTCCAAACGATAACCTCCACGTAGTAACTTTTCGATTGAGACAAACTGATAGTTCGCTATAGAGCAGCGTTATCACTATCCATCAGCGACAGTCTTGGTTAGGTTTGCATGCATACTATGTATAATTTACATGATTTAACAGAAATATACCGGGTCCCCCTGCTGCTGGTTACTATTTGGATGGACAAAATTCGTTTACGTTTGACATTCATTTAGACGTAGCAAATACTGTAATAGCATCTCACACCGACTGAGGTATTACACATATTGTACGCGTATGCTAATTCTGTTAGACGTGTCCAGTTTAACGTAATTTGACGTTGGATTTTCCATGTGAGTTTAGTAAATGATTACTTTTCTGGTTGTAGGACAAATCATAAAGCCGGCATCGTAAAAATAGGAAGAGCGAAAAAATTTGCCACAACATGCTTCTTTTTCATTTCACGAACATACACACAGCATACGATAAGTGCTGTGAAACTTAATAATGCAGTTTGCGTAGATTCCATTCTGTGTCCGTCCTGATGTGTCACGGATGAAAGGAATAATATGCAGACAAAAGCCAACCAACTCAGTAATATCTAAAGTTTCAAACGTAATATTTTTTAGCTCAATATTCCTTTTGAAGTATAATATATATATTTTTGATTGTGTCCAGAGTTGTCGCAAACATGCAGTTTCCCACTGCAATCTGGTCCGGGCTTTACCAGTACCAGTAGCAGAAGTTTTATCTGCATTGACGCAAAAACCCTTAGTTCTCATGGCACACCCAATGATATTTATGGAGGCGTAGCAGCACCTGCTGAATCAGTGACAACTGGCATAGATGCATGCTAGGTGTTAGATGAGTCTATGCAATTTAGCCTGAGCATAGTGTTCCTTTACACTTTGTCCATTTGAGTTGTCAGTATGGCAGAGATGAAACAAAGAGAGCAGCCTAAACTTAAACTTCCCTATATGAAGGGAGCATGTCAATCATAATCAGCCAGCGGCTTTCTGAAAAGGAAATTGAGATGTATCAAAATTGTGCGTAATGTTATGAATTACATTACTAAAAATTGCATTCCGAAATTATTTCAGTACCAACGGTCAGGCCAAGCAAACGCCAATATCAACCAAGGCAAATAGCTCTAATGATTGTATTGAATTATACAAACGCAAGCAGCGTTCAGTAAGAGATTATGATTGCCTAAGTATCTCATTTTCATTTCATTGACATTTTTTTCTTTTCATTTTTACGAAATCAGAGATGGGATCGACACGACATGTTGCGTACGTTGTTCTGTTCAACTGATGAAAGCTTCAGTGATCACGTCATGACTAAACCCGTTCAGTCAAAAGCGTTATGAAAAATGACGTTTATACATTTTCATTTGTGATTGCTGTTTGATTGTCCCTTTGCCACCGCCACAGAAACTATTCAGTTGCCCAAAATTGTAGTCATATTCGAATTATTAATATGCATAGCATGCCTCTGACACTACACGGACAGAATTTATCACCGGAAAGGCACAAAGTGGACAAAGATTGGTGTAAGTTATATAGAAATGAAACAACATTTTAAAGGATGAGGAAAACTTTGTAATGATAAGAATTAAGCATATTAACGAGGATCTTCAATATTGACACTCAAGTGCTACCTGATTCTGGCGACTCAATAAATGATTTTTTTCCCAAAAAAGGTAAAGACGATTATGCATAATTGAAACATTAAAACCCCGTATTAATTTTTCTCATTCCATATAAACTGCCAGTGAGCGGATTGATTTATCCTGTTTGTATTGCATGCATAGAATAAAACGTGCTTCAATAAATAGGCTTCTCTACTTCTTACCGCAATCGACATCGGGTTCCAAAATTTTCCGGAGGGTGTTCAATAAATGTGAACTTGAAATAGTAACTTCACACTATCAATAATGCTTTATTGTTGGCTGCTTTAAAGACCACAATAAATGTACAAAATACATTCACACATTTTAACAGCACTCGAGAGAAAATCTCGTGGTCTTGATTCTGCTATATTATAGGAACAAATTAGCAAGACAACAGACATCAAAGACAAATGCACGGGTTTACGAAATAAGTAATGACTCACGCTCAATAGCCATGGGAAAGGCATTAAATTGAGATTCGGCATTCAATGACATTGAGGTTAATACTTCATTATCGATTGCGATTTTAATTTCTGCATTTTGTATGCTGACGAACACCAATTGTAGATATTGGTAAACAACAAAGTCATATAGTTGCAGCAAACATTTATGATGGTATTTGTGGATGATGAGTCAACCACCCAAGTAATGCTGATAATTACGTTCAGGTTCCTCAAGCTTGAGGCAGGAACGACTGCAAATGTAAAGCCTGAAGATACAGTCAAGGGTTTGATGTTTCAGAAACATGACCTTATTAACCGCTGTCTCCTTCGTCAGTCAGTTGTCACATCATAAAATACAAGTAAATATTGAGTGTGACCTATTTTGATGTATGAAAACTGTGTAGGTAAACGTACATTCGGAACGTATTCTGGACCACGTGAATGACGGTGTAAGCGTCTCACTCTCTTAACACGTAAGGTCGTTTATGGTCAGACATTTAATCGCGAAGTGGAATACTAAACAGGAGAGAGATTCAGATCAACAAATCGCAACTTGCTTTGCATTACATGTAAATCTTATTTAATTGCTGACAATTTTCCACAGTTCGTGGTACTCGAACATCAATCTATTTGGGAATTCGTGGAAGTAGCAATCTTTACTTGTCTCTATGGTATTCATCGACATCGTCAAATGACTTTGCAGAACGGATTCATCAATTCCATTACTGGTTAACGATGATATTTTGAGGACGCATAGTTCTACTTTTATTACAATCTTACCTACTTCGAGCTCTTTCCCTGACCTTACCGTATCTAATCATGTTTGCATTCGAATGCATCCTCGAAAGCTTGCTTACCACACAAAATTATCACGATGAATATAAAAGCATAGTGTCAACGTGAAAGTTCATGTAAAAAGCAACTCAGACTTTCCATGAAACGAATATTTTCGCAATTCGTGAGACGTGAGACTTGCATCACTTTGCCCAAGTGTCTGCATCATTTCTCGGAAGAGCAACATGCAATCAACATTTCTTCAGTGTAGTCTTTCCTACATCTTCATCAATACACAATCTCTACTACATCCTGAAATGCTCTGTTTGCCCTCAAACGTCAATGTTTGCGACACTAACGACGACAAAACAGTACAATTCTTTACCTGTCGTCATTTCTTGGTCTTGTTTTTGACTGTTGATCTCAAAATTTGAATGGACTTTGAATTTGTGGAGCACGTCACTTATCGATGACTGACGCAACCTTATGTTGTCTTATGCTGAACATTTTGCTTGCGTATATTTATTTACTCAGGGACGCGTAAAAGGAATAAATCACGGAAGACGCACACGAAAGAAGCTTACAGTGAAACCAAACAATAAAAAAATTGTAATTTTAAAGGGTAACCCTGGATGACGGCTAATATCTCACCTAACGAGTATACAACACATCTCATTCAGATTTTTGTTTTCTAATTTTAGCATTTTCTAGTTGAATGCAGTGCTCAAGGGATCCCTTTAAATTGACATTCCATGCACATTATTCCCCATGTTTTCATGCATTGCCCCAAGTCAACTTTTGATTGTCGTATACAACAGCATTTCACGCAAAATCCGTGCATACTTACACGTCGTTATGATGTCATGTCGTTATGATGCGTACTTTTATGACAATTTGTCATTTGTTGTCAGTTTTGCCATCACTCATTCATCACGCGTCTTCCACAAGATCTTCTCCTTTCCGCTGGCTCACGAGTGTACAAATGCTAAAACTCGAAATGTCACTGCAAAAATTATGGGCATTTCCCCCAATTGCCAACCTTTCAATTGCTGTTGTAAGTTTAACACACTCAGATTCATCGGATAGCAAATAGACTAGGGTAGATAATATGGGAAGCTCATAAAGTGTGGCAAGAAACACTAGAATTTATGAGGTGGCGAAAGCCAGCAAGGAGTTCCTCTCGCCAAAACGCGGTGGTGCTTTATATAAATGTATTTTGGTGGCGAGATATCGGCAATCCTCGGTTCTCAGCATTCTCCGAGGGCATACTCTACGGAGAGTGTGTGTAAATGTGAATTAATGGACCTAGCCGAAAGAATCCTTTATTACGCCTTTTCCCTTTAAGCATTCAGAGGGAAAGCATATATATGGTTGGAACTGGTTGAAGGACGAGCTCACATTCAACTTGAAGAGAAAGCTTCCATTTAGAACATACTTTCATCGACGGTCTGCCGGAATCGCTGCTCTCACCTTCCTATCTTGCAACTTGCGAGTCGCAAGTGTAGTAGAAACGCTCCGACACGCTGCAACGGCCTCTCATCCTGGTTTTAAACGAGACAGAATAGAACTCCAACCAAGTAGTCAGTGATCATAGACAGACTGGGAAGTTCGATGTTAGTCGTAGCAGCGTAATAAAAAGTCTCTTGCCAACCCCGAAACCAGCAGAGTTCATAAGTTTGCATTTCACAATCACACGTAAGTTTGGCCGCAATCTATAGCACATACCTTGGACTGGCCTGGACTGAATGCATGCATTCTGACAAGTCATCTTTGTTAACGCATACCCCTCCGCTCGTTTTGCTTAACTATCAGCCACCGATGATATAAGTTTATGGAGTTATGAAAGAGCTCACAAAATAAAGAAAAATGTATTAACGTGAATTCTTATTATAGGGATAAGCCCAAAGAATGGTAGAAGTGCACATTTGAATAATTACTAGTTTTGGGAAACACCCTGAAATCAAGCTTTTGATATTTAAAAAAATTGACTAAACAAATAAAAATAGTCGGCACTAGACAACTTAAAAGCCAATTAGAACTGCCGGTAGTTTTTAATGCGAGTACAACAGGGAAGATTACCAAAACAAATTGTTTCTACATAGTTTTTTCCACTAAATAGCTCCAATCACGCTTCTAACAACCCTTACTAGTCAGAAACTATTCAAATAAAGTGAGAGGATAAACGTTATAGTCCTTAGTACTTAAAGAAATCCCCAATTAACTACTCACCATCGACTCCTATTACCTGAAAACCCACGTGATTTGTTCATGACGCTTAGTAACCAGGAGTTTCTTTCAGCAAAGTATGAGCCTAATTATAACCCATGCTTTAAATGATTGGCAAAGACAAACGGTGCAGAATGCCTAGTGATCTAAAGAACACCAGGTTTTAGCTAGCAGAGGCATGTCGTTCTTTAAAATCCATAATTGTCGTTTTGGATTCCACTTGGACAGCCTGCAGCAAATGCGTGCTGCGGGGTACGCTTAGTTTGGGCAGCATGCAGTGAATTTTAGCCTGTGCATTGCACCGACACAACAAGCATGAAGAAAGTTTCACCTCACACATGCACACCCAGACCAGCAGATGATGATAACTACAGCTACGTGCACACTCACACACACGAGTGAAATTAAATGGTTTTTTAAACATAACACAACTGTTCTCGAAATACGGGCACGTCTCTTTCACTTCTTCTAGTAAAAACACTAAAATATTCAACTTTAGATGGGTTAGTAGGGCAATCCATCATTCACAATTTGCTGAGTTCAAGAGCATCGCCGTGCATTAATTAGGAGGAAAGAAAACAAGGTTAAACAAAACCATGGACCACCACAACTCTGATTAGAGTGGCGTCACATGCATGGAGTGTGATTTAGAGGAAATTTGGGACTCTGGCGAAAATCGATGATTGGAAAGTTTAATGGGACGTGACAACATCAACGCTAGATACTGTCAACTTTGATTTTTTTGGATTGTTTTGAAGAAGCCAAAGATCTGTAGACTCCCGGATGTCTGGGAAGTAATTGATTGTTAATTATCGGAGTGTGGCAAAGTAAAAAGGATTTTTAATAAAACATCAGTGTGCTTTCGAGCTTTGGGGATGCGAACGTCGAGAATTTGTGCAATCTGACATCAAACAACTGAGGATCTAATACCTAATTTTGGTGAGTGGTGCCAAGTTTTTTGTGTTACTCAAGTTAAAGTGTCAATTTGTGGCAACGTTTGAGTTTTTATTGACTGGCGTACGACATTCACCACTTGACATTACTTTTTTACTTTTGCAGTTTTAAACAAACACCACCTGACAAGAATATCCGAATATCCGGCACTCTGCTCGGCGTAAAACAACTGCTAACTTTAAGGAGTTTTCTGACATCCATTTCACACCTCCAATAATAAGCCACGAGCTGTGACTGAGAAATTTCGCATTCCAGAGACGTCAGACGTCGTCATCATCACCACCAGTGACCAGGAAGGAATTTACGCGTTGCCTGGGAGTACAGCAGTAGTGGAGAAAGTTCATTCATCTGCGGCGTTCCACGTTTAGACTGAGGCGAATTGTGAAACGTTTTCGAGCTACACGAGAATTTTATAGTTTAACTGGGCTATATTGACAGAAAAATTAGATTTTAGAGAGTCATTTTAGACTCCACGGAAGTTCTCCATTGAACCATTCTGCATTAGGTTAGCAGGATTCGATCATAGAGTTATTTGAGTAGGAAGATCGGGTTTTAGCTCTCAAACCTTAGTTAACAGTTAATTGCTGAACATTGATAAGTAGCATGTGCGAAGACTGACAATTACTGTGTGGCGATTTTACGGCGTTAAAAATAGGTAGGTTTATGACTAAACTGAGCTATTGTTCCAGAGATTAATTCTTCATTGTTCCATAGTAAATCGTTATTTGTGTAATTCTTTGGTCTGGGTTTAATGGTCTTGTTTATATATACTCTGTTTATGTAGAGGTGCATTTAGTTTCACAGTGGGTCATTGTTTCTTTGTTGGATTGATTGGAACTATAGAGGTATAATTAGATTGGAAGTTGGACAGCCTTGGCAACTCTGTAGTTTGTCCGTGGAGGAACTACAGTTCAGTTTGATTAGCCCCTCTTCAAACCTTTCACCGAACTGAAATGATAGGAGAGTAAGGTAGTACTTAGGACAATTAAAAATGGCGTCCAGTTCTACGAGTGATAGAACTGTGAACAAGGTGGCCCTGTGTTCAGCGATATTTGCTGGATTCGCATATGTCGGCTACTCGGTTGTAAGAACGGCATTCCAACGAAGGCGACGAGAGGGAGACCGTAAGTGATTTTAAAATTTCAACAGTCGGTATCCGCGTTGCTGTTTAATTCATTTATTCAGCATTCATTACTGAAGATGAACTTAATTTTTGGATTCAATAGTGAGCTATCCAGAGGGAGAGGCTAGGCTATACTTTAGAAGACTATCTCAAACCACACAAACGGATGCGTTGCTGGGCAATCTTGATGTTTCCAACTCTGGGCGAATTATTCTCAGACCATTGTCAGTGCAGGAGAGAATTCGGGAACTAAATTTCAGAGCTCGTCACTTTGCTGACACTATGCTTGCAATTCAAGGAAACGGTGGCCCGATTGGTCGACACACATCTCATCCGATGGGACCACGAAGTCTTCAGGTATTAACCATGCCGTTGTGCTAGAAATAATAAATCTTAGAACATATTATCTTATTAACACGCTGCGGTATAATTAGCCGTTGTGGGGAAGACATTGGTACTATTCGTTAAAGAGAGAATGCTGATTTCTTTGATAATTTCAGTGTTCTCCGTGGAGCTCACCACGAATCTTGAGCCCAGTTGACATTCGTCACTTTATTGCTAGTCGATCATCGGACAACCTATCTCTAGTTCCCATTGACAGTGGTTCACCAGTCCGCAAACGTTGGTCTCGCAAATCTCTAGCAAGGAAGAGTCCGGAAGCTGGCTTGGCAGGGGAAGATGGGGCCAGAGACAGCGATAAGGCAATTCAAGACATCAGCGAAGAATTGAAGGAGAAGCTGGAATCTCTCAGCCTTAAGGGAAGGTAATTATGAGGGACGCATTTGCATGATCATCTTAAAGAAGCTAGTTGTATCATAATATTATATCATATTTAATTGTTTTTTTTTAAATTCCAGAGCAATGGACTCGTACGAAGCAAAAACTCTGGTAGCCCTACTATACACGTCGGACGAAGGAGTTTTGGAACGTGCTTTGATAACACTTGCCAATCTTGCTACGTTTGAAATTAATCAAAATAACTTACGAGAAGCAGGTTGCCTCTCAAGACTGCAGAATTTACTCGTGCATCCTAAGAGCGAAATACGATTAGCTGCTATTCGGGCACTTGGAAATATGGCTTTGAATGAACAGAATCAAAAGGAAATGAAGGCAAGGCCTATTCTACGTTGATTTTTACATTCAAACTGGACTTTAAATCATGTTATTTTAAATGTGTGTTTTGTGTTTTTACAATAGAGCATGGTGCCCATGCTTTTGTCTTACGTTGGAGATGTATCCAAGCACGCTGAAGAGCTGGTAGATGCGGTTCTAACAACGTTGGCAAATATTGCTGTGTTAACGGATTGGCACGATGAATTCTGTCCTTTCCTTCATAGTTTGTATTCCCTGATCGATCAACTATCCCTTCCCATTCGTTTGCAGTCGCTGAAATTGTTAGTGAATCTTTCAACTAATGAAGACATGGTTCCTAGCTTGCTGGCTGCACAGGTAAAGCATTGTTTTCAGTGTTCTATCAATTAAAACATCTTATCAAATTAACTGTATATGATTTCATTTGGTATACAGGCACCGAAAAGGTTGCTGTACCTGATGGACTTATCTGAAGAACGAGAAATTGTGCTCCGTCTAGTCACCCTTTTGGCAAACCTTACCTGCACTGCAACCACCCATGAATTAAATCCCATTGTTGACCTACCTCCAGAAGATAAGGCAGCTGCTCCTGAAACTATGTAAGCTGGCATATTCTTCATTGATGAAGTTCTTTGGAGTATTATAAGACCAAGTAGTAGTATGGCATACATCACGTTGTGTTTGATATGTTTGCAGGTACGCAGCATTGTTTGGGGTTAATGCCATCGAAAAGGTTAAGGATAAGTCAAAGACGCTGATGAATAGACATGCCGATGAAGATGTTAGAGTTCAATCTAGAAAACTGTTCAATGCACTGAAAACACAGACCACGCCAACTTAAGTATTCTAAAAATCGTTTCGTCGTGCGAAATAGTGGCGCAAACTTTCATCACAGAGAGATATTATATCGTATTGGTGTAGGAGTGGTTAGTTAAATTTCAATGGAAAACGGTTGGTGGATGGCAGTTCATATTACTTTTCTATTTTTGCTCGTGGAAAAGTACTTAATACTTTCGGGATCTTCGAATTTCACAAGGATATTTTAGGATATGAAAAAGAATTATTTTACATTAAATGTCTTTATTTAAACATCGCAATTCCACTTACAATTATGTTTCGTAAGCATTCAAAGTTTTTGTTTTGCAGGCGTTTAGGTTTTAGAATGCCTCAAATCATTAGCACGTATTATTTTATTATTTAAAAGTTTATACTGTGGGATTACTCGTCAAATTTAGTTGGCTACTAGTTCTGTAAGGACGCCTAACATACTAGTATGCAAATTTATGATGATAAAATAGGCTACCTATGATTAGAGTCACAATTGTGGTGCACAAGCCGTGTCAGATTCATTTCAACTGATGACCGGCGTAGATTAGCACCTCCAACTAAATATGCGAAGCAATGTAATCTCATAATACGTAATCGTTCCTTAACTTCTAGTTCAGAAAACTGTTGTGATTATTTGTTTTTCTTCAAAGCGTAATACAAAAATAAAATAGCGTGTTGAGTATTGGCCATGCTTAAACAGATTATATCTACCGTCATATATACAGTGTCTATTTTAGATGTCTGCAAGTAAAATACAAAACACACAACAACATGTGTGTAAATTGAATAGGATTACAAATGCCTATATTATGAATTACAAAGCAATTAAATATATAATAATGTGTAATAATAAAACCGTAAGGACTATGAAAACTGTTTATCGACATATTGTGTGAAGTAGAAGTTGACTTATGCAGGAAATATTATACTACTGCTATGATAAGTACAATGGAAAACGTACGCGTATTTCATCATCAGATCTGCTTATATTCTGTTGTGTGATGGTAATAAAAATAGATATCCGTGTTGAAAAATACTAAACATCGCAATCATACATTAAATGCTTCATAATATTCTTCACAATATTTTTTAGTTACGAAAGAATCTTTGATTAACGGATCTTAAAAAATTAAATTATTCTAATCATTGTAAAGTTCAAGAACCGAAATATATTTGCACGAAAAAGAGGTAGGGTTGGGTTAACATTTTTTGTGCACCTACTTGAATTTTCTCAGTTTAAAGTGCATAAAATCTGCTTAAAAACACCAAACGATTGAGAGATTTACTATAGGGCTGGAAACTTGCTTAATACTCCACAATAAATACCAATTTTATCTGGTGTTTGCACTGACTCCTTGAATATATCTACATGTATTAACTATATTTTCCCGGGCTAAATTTCCGGGGAGGATTCAAGTTCATACCAGAATTAATCAACTTTTGTTCTTGCGTATCACCACATTTAACAACCACTTTTACTTATTCAGTTACTATTGCAAAGATATATTGCTCATTATTAACGAATCAGCGTTTATGCTAAAAAAAAGTATGCCACATGAATAAAAAAAAGATTTTTATCCTTCTAACAATGAATGCGCCAAATCATGGCAGGGAATTTCTCCATTAATAATTAAACAATAGACTGGATTTACGCAGATATATTTAATTAATTACATGAGCAAAAGGTCTGAATCAAAATTTCAAACTCTCTCTAACACTGACCTTCAATATACGCAGTTTTGAATTGTATTCATACGAAATACTTGTACCTACAGTAACGCTGTAACAGTATCCAAATGGCTATGGCAGCCAATGATTTGATGAAAATTTCACTGTAAATACAAATACTACTCTTGCAATAAAGAGAAATTCTAACAAGACAAATGTCAGTAGACTATTACATTCCGACTGACGCAATGCAATATTATGCTTTCTCTGCAAAATTGAGTAGCGACAATTGAAAAAATTTTCCAAATGTGCAACGCTTTCGATGGCCATGGCCGTACATATACTGCCGCCAAAGTTGATAATCTGTTTTCGGGGGCGGTGATTTCTCTTTCTTTTAGAATCGGAATTGTTAAGGCATGAGAACAAATATCTTTTGCCTCAGGAATCCAGATGAAAACGGGTTTATTAAACCCGAGCTCACGAAACATGTAAGGGAATTTGATTTGTTTAATAAAAGTTTAATACAAATATGGCGGAATATAGGAGGAGTAAGGCACATCCCCAGAAATGGCTACCATATCAGTTTTTCTTCACTTTGTAATTAATATATATGAAAGCAAACAAACAATTGTCTTCTGACGACTCATTCCCTTTTTTAAAAAATATTTTCATGCAATGCGATTGGCAGATTTGTAATTTACGTGACGACGACGAAGCAATGATGATGGAATGAAGGGGATGACGAGCATAATAATTAACTTGACATCGACAACTCGCACAGAATATATTTTTACAGCACAAAAAACCCCCCCAATCTTGGCGTGTGATGCTGTTTGATTTTTAGGGTGAAATCATTAGCCACAGCATGCCACGGGTCAGAGGCCAAAAAATTCGCATGCATGAGTTGTTCTGTTGGAAAGGTGGCAAATCAATGCTCGATAAATCTGTGTTAACATTCTTGCTTCAAGACCAATCCTTCACGTACCATCATCACCCTCTTTACCCCTCATATTTTTACACGTGATGTCATCCCGCAATTAATGGTAATCCCTGACCACAAATGTAGTTTTTTTGTGACAGCAATTCGCACGTTTACCATCTAAGGAAAGGAACAGAAGCAGGCATTTGCTCGTGAGAAGAAATAACTCAGTGGCAGTGGAGTGCGTTGCTCAACTCACGCATTGACGGCATTGTTCACCAGCGCTGTCACTTCACGAAGACTTGTGATGCTCCAATTGATTTTTAATGCAATTTCACATAAAACCCTAACATTTGTTCATTTGCATTTCGTTTTCGTAGTCAACTAGTCAATTGTCGTCACTTGTTTCTGTTTAAGACAATATATAAAATGCATATCAAGCTTACAATTTGCAATCTTTCTGCGATGAATATATAAATCTACTTAAAACCAGCAAACAAACTGGGAACATTTTGTGACGTGTAGATCAACTTGGTTTTCGTTTTTGAAGAAATTCTTCAGATTACCAACTCAGCATGAAGTCCGCCTTGGTGCGCAGGTTTTGACTATAAATTAATATAAAGCGATCAAATTAACATGTGCACCTCAAGCCTAAAAAATACAAGTTTAGCACTCAGGGTGCACACTTTTCTGTAAGATGGAGTGCTGATTTTTTTCTTTTTCTTTATTAGCCCCAATAAGTAATATGTTAATTTCTAGGAGAATGGGTAGCTTATCGTCATTGTAATTAGTTGTGAATGGCATTCCCTCTTGAGACGGTTTCTTATTCGAGACAGCTGAAGTTTAATGTATTTTTCCTTTGATTTCACTCTTCCCCCGAAAATATTCGTTTCACATATTCCCGTAAAAATATCCCTTAAAATGAAATTGCGCTGGGCATATTTCCTCTGATGAGCTTGATAGATAATCACTGCACGTCTGTGTCCGTCATTATTTTTGGTTTTTAGGTGTAACGCAAAAATCTTTGGCACTGCATGCTACTCTGCTACCACTGCAGCTACTGGGTAGCAATCACGGTCCCAGTCAACTTGTCTGCCGTTGATGCATCCCCTGCTGAAAATTGTGACAGAAATTGTGGAAAAACTGATCCTTTTCCATTCTACGAGCCCGTAGACTTGTCTCTACTTTGTACAAATCATGTAAATGTGTATAGTATATGATTTTACTCACATTTATTCACCATCCCTTGATGCAACTCATTTCACATGAAAGTACACAATCAGAGAACTAGCAGAATCGCCTGTAGGTAGGTATGTGAGCAAAAAAGGAGTCGACGAGAATGAATGCAATATGATTTACAACGAAAGAAGATGCTCACAACAAGACATAAATGTGTAATGTGAAGATGACATGAGACTTTTTACGCAAATCTGTGTAATGCGGGTGTATAATTATGAAAAAAATGCATTTTCCGTTGTCTACCTAAATTCACACACAAGACATGCCCTCAGAAAAGTTGAAGAGTGAAGGGATGGGAAGACGGGGTGCAGATTTGAAAATTTTGCAAATCTTTTTTAAAGATTATTCGTTGCGTGTTCTCTCCTCAAAGCGAAGACGTTGCTTCTATCTTGCTTGACTTCTTGACATTACATCAAAACACTGATTTTTTTCTTGTGCTCAGCCAAATTCTAATTGTATTGTAGAACACATGTACACACATCATTTCTCTCTCTCTCTCCCTCATTTGGTTGGCATTGTAGACACGAATTCACCCAAAACTGTGTACATGCCTCGATCTTTTTCAAAAAGGAAAAAAAAATCAGAAAAAGTTGAAAACCTGTATGACATGCATTCAAAAATACGTCAAGTTGATCAACCCAAAATTAATATGTCTACAGCTCCAAAAACTGCTAAAAGCAAGAATTCTGTCAGCCTTTTCGTGAAGACTGGTAGCCTCATTGCTCTCGGTCAGTTGAAATATATTTTTGTGGACGCGTCTTACGGAAGCTATTGTGGAAAATGAATTCGTAGGCTTCTAGTTTTGAGGAATCTGTCTTCAAGCGTGAAAGGAATGGAATGTGCAACCAACACAAATTGAGAAAATCTTATATTTTCTTTAAGAAACATTTTAAGGGAAACGAGTTCGTTTTAATGGCTTCCAGAAAGCATGATGCTCGCATATTATTGAAATATGTACAGCTATAACATGCGTTGTCCTCGTTCCTGTTCCCAATTAAATACAGTCCTGTAGAAATTGTTAACGATATCATTCGACCGAAGTATTGTAATTAATCATGGCACAACACTTAAAATGGTGACAATCATATTCGTCGTGAAGTTAAGACAACATGGTTTTCCTTCACAATGCATTTCTTTGCACATCTCCCCCAGTCTGCCAAAATGCCATGGCACATCTCCGGGGTATCATAGGCTACCTCAATGGCCAATCGACAAGTTTGGTCACGCAGCCAAAAATATGCCAGTGATTGAAGTGAATATTCGATTGGGCCAAGCAATTGCCTTACATGTTTTCCAGTAAATTCCCAAGGATGCCGGAAATTTGCCTAACATGGCCCGGTCATTTTGCCATGGATAATAAGCAATTGCCGGTGGTTTATAATTTAAAAATCTGTCGAAAAACTTCAAATGCCAGTCATCCAATGCATGATAAAACATTCACGTTACAAAGTTAAAAAAATTTAATTTATTCAAAATAAGACTAGTTACTATTATTAGAAACTTTACAAATGAAGGCAAACAAGTTTATCTTTTGTAAAAGGAAGCAAAGCGCATTTAAAAATGAATTCTTGTAAACTAATCGATATTAGTTTGACTTTGGTTCATGACTATTTACTTAAATTGAAATTTTTTACAAAAGAACGGAAATATTTATACACTCTATTCATAATGGAATTGATACTTGGAAATTAAGCAAAACAATCAAAAGTTAAACTTAAATTTACACGTAAAAATAAAAATTAAATCTTTCCATATAATTATTAAAACTCAAATTTAGAAGAACTTTAAAAGTAAAAATTAAACCATATCACATAATTCTCACTTAAACTTACGCCTTGATATCTAAATTTAACCTTTAAATACAATTTTCTCCTCAATTTACACCTTAAAAATTAAAATTAAACTTTTTAACTACAATTTTCACTCAACCTAAATCACAGCAAAAACGTCAAACATTACAACACATTCGGCCAATGTTTACAACTGGCCTTCACAAGAAAAAGTTTGCTGCTGATGTTGTTGAATCACAAAATCCACACAAAGGGTGTGTAGGTCTTCAAAGCAAAATTGGCGGGCAATTTGTGGTATTGACTATTGTTTTGACGACTGTCCGCTGAATGAAGTAATAGATTCTCTGGCCCTGTGTTGAATTGCGTGCGATTGTGCATTTGGTATGCCGCTGATTTCCCAACAATTAAACGGGGATACAGAATCTACTCATTTGATACTGGTAGTAATGCATGGATGGGCCTTCAACGGCAAGTTGTAAGAATAGTTTGAAAAAAATCCGGAGAAGGTTGCGAAAAACATTCAATTGGCCATTCTACGACCGGATGGCAGACTGGGCCTACTCATGGTTAAATATCTAACTTGAATCACTAACTTCGTCGAGGTGCTAGCCTCTAACTAGATGCCTACCTAAGTCAGCTGCCATTCCGCTGTTAAAACTTTGTTTAAAAATGTATAATGATAAAAAGATAAATATCTACGTAGTAAATATCAGGAGTAAATCTCAACAGGTCAATGAAGTTTTTCTTTTCAGCTGAGCCAACCTTGACGCCAATACACTTTTATCACCTGTGATCAAGCGCCTTAATATTGATGTCGTTGACTTTTTTTACTTTGAATCGGTCGTGGAAGTGACGATGGCAATGCCGTCACGGCATGCCTCATATACCCAGTGAACACTCATAAGTTGCTCTCTGTATTTACTCATATTATTAATACCAGAGATAGTTGATATGCTAAGGGGATAATGACGTACAAACAAGTGTAATTGCTCCGAAAATTTACTATGTATATCCTCATGAAAATGATCTATTTCCGAATGTGTCTAATGATGTCGAATAGTTCTCTTGGTATTCCACTAGTTCGACATAAAATAACAGTGATTAGTAGTAGTCACAGGGAAGAGACATGGAAAAAATAACAAACATTATGCAAAATATCATTTTCGCACAAAAAAACTAGTAAAAGCCCGTACACTTTTTTGCTTGACGATGAGCCATACAACAAAGATAAAACATTTGATCATTTATTGGCGTCATTGATAAATCGCTGGCTTGCGAGGCAAAGTATAGAGTACAGGGGTCAACAAAAGAAAGAAAGAAAAATCAAGATAATAGCTTGAGCCATTAATGTGCATGCTTCCCTGCCTTCAGACTCAACACATTTTAACACATAAATTATCCCACATTCAACACATTCTGTGCATATGATATGATATGCTATAATCATCACTGATGATTCGTAAGCAATAGCAATGGGCCCTTGTTTTTTTCCGCTTTTATATTATTTTTTATATTTTAAAATGGCGAGGACCTGATAAAAACTCATAATATCCGGAATATTTAGAAATACATGTATACAGTACTCACGGAGCAGTGTAGAATATCATGCGACGGAAAAGTTAATTCATGCTTCTTGACACAGAGCCAAGAGATCCCTCAATAAAAGGAAAGATTTGCACATTGTAATTCCATATAGGTAGATGCAAAAATACACCTAATTCTAATTCCTTGATTTCTCACAATATTTATAAAAAAACTTTTCGTGACGGAGGCCTTCTGATCAGAAGCACAACTCTTTCAACATACAGTCGCCAAAGTGCAGCGCCTCTATGTTGTGTATAAAACGTGTCAAAATTTTCGCAGTTTATTCTCTACATTTAGAAAAGTTGCATGCAGAAAATATCATTCAGAGATATATTTTTGTAATGGGTGTATAATTTAATTTGGCAACTGACTGATAGGCTGAATGAGATCCTTTTTCTTCCTTTTTAAATAGGTAGTTGGCAATTTTTACTTTTCCCACATAGAGTATCAACCGTCATTTGCATACGCTTCTCATGCTTGGCTGTTTGATAAATCTTTGCCCGGAATTAGCAATTCAAACTATTCTAAATTCTCTTCACAAAAATTGTCTTTGTTGAGAAAGGTTACATACATATATGGCGTCTCAGCAATGTTACCTTAATACCAAGGTAACCAGAAAGATCATGGGAAAGTGCAGGAGTTTCCACCAAATAAACCGTCATATTTATTTTGTAGAAACTACTAGCACTAGTCAAAAATGCAGAATACGTTTTCCAAAAGATTTCATTTACAATTGTTTAAAGAATCGGGAATTACTTCACGCTGTTTCCTACCACTAGAGACATTTAAGCAAGTCACATTGAACAACACTTTCGGCATCAGAATGTTGTTATCGGAATCCGAAAGCTTTAATGATTCCATGAACATATGAAATGATTCAATGATTACGTATGAAACTTTAAACGATCGTATAGTGAAAGAAACCAAAACTTGTTCATTTTTTATTCCGTCTTTATTTCTAAACGTTTGGTACACCTTGTTTTGACAGTCACATCACCCAACGATACACTCATACAACACCTCTTAAGTTCACAATCAAATCACCATTCATTCTAGCTCAGTGAAAGCATCTGCTCGTATTTGGTATAGTGTAGCCAATTAGTCATCCTTCTGCTGTTTTTTTGCTTCACAATGAGGTAGCCAAGGTAAACGAAACGAATACCTGAGGAATATATGCATATAATACATAAAATATGCAGAGTGCTCTGCCAACACAAGTAATCAAGTCTGTGTGATGTACCTCGAGAACCTACACTTCGTTGTCATCATCTTAATCGTGTAGATTTATTGGAGTCATTGGATTGAGCACGCTTTTTGCACGCAGCGTGACAATTCATTATCAAATGCCCCCTTCGTGATTTGGCACCTTGTGTACAGATGCAGTCGAGTTCGTCATGCTATCAGTTTTTCTGTACTACCACTACAGGAGAAGACACTTACTGGTCTCACAAGCTTTTCGATGGTATCGCATCAGTCATCATTGTCTCCATATTTAAAACTACTTTAAAATATTGATATAATAAGGACTGAGATTCGTCGGACGTTCTAATCTAATCAAATATTATGTATACGAATACGCTTTCTTACTTTTCGGCACATTGTATAGAAAATATTCTATGTGTATTATTGATATCTCCCTCTAGAAACTATTAGCTATGCATGCCAAGCGTATCATCTCACTCACTCCCTTCACAATGTTACAAAAAGATGGTAATTAACAACGTGAGTTTGTTTCTTTTCTATCTAATGCGTCAAAAATCCCTTCCCTCTGACTCCCAAATGAGAGATGCCACTTTTTAGTGGCAGTCCTGCTAGAGCTGCAGCCTTCAGATAATTACAATATTCGTATAAAAATGTAATTATAATCATTCCTCGATCAAACAATTACAATGCCCCTAGTCATTACAATATTAGCACGAAATAATATGTTTTGATTACACAGCCAAGAAGATCCGATTCACAATCCTTTACTGAAAAATATAAAAAAAATGTGTACTCTTTTCACACAGAGGTAATTTCTGCAGTTTTCTGCTTTTCTCATCTCTCTCACTCCCAAACTCCCCCTCTCTCTCTTGACTTCATTTTCATGACAGCATGATACAATCCAAAGAGAAACAACAAAGTAGCCTTTAAAATGTTATCTTTTGTGAACCACTACGACTGCTGAGTTAGGAGATGGCAAGTGAAGATGAAAATGGCGGCGAAAAAATGCATTAAAAGCAAGTAAAAATATAATGTACATATTATACATCGGTATTCCTCTGAGTATATATATATATGAGAGAGAGGAGCATCTGCTCAAATATCTTGAGTTTTGTGGTGAGATGTGATGTGACGGTGATGGTAGTACATGGTGATCAGTCGTTTTTATTGTTTTTTAATCGTTTCGCCTGACCGATGTTGTTTGGGTGGGACAGAGAGCTTGAAAGGAGGGTTGGTCAGTTCACAATAAGTATACATACTTTGAATTATTATGTTGAAATTAGGAATCCAATGCATCTTGCATACTGATTAACTAGAAAGGTCTGAACATTGAGTCAATGTTACCAACGATCTGATATACATACACGCATCCACAGAAGACAAAAGGCAAACAAAAGAAAATATTATTACACACATTATCCTGAAAACGAATCCAAGCATAAGTTTTTGGTTACCTGAATTGTAAAAGTGTACAACACTAAAAAAAAGTGGCCGAAAGTTTTTCCTTTCGTTTGGATTCACGCGGTGCGCTCTAACTTCAATCATGTTTGTGAGCCACACGATGACGATGATTACAATTACATTGCCACTACACGGCATGTAACAATAGTTAATTCCGAAGAGTTGGATCTTCGTAATCATTGCATAATTGTCTTTACCTATTTTTATATACTTGCACTTTAGATAATGTTATGGGCATCGTATCACCAGTTGACCTGCCCACGTTGCTATGATTTTTTGCTAATCAAATGGAATGATATTTGCCTTCGTCTTCCAGCTCCTGAGTTGAATTTATATTGACCTGATTAATGTGTTTAATATTCAGATTTTCTGCAGAAATTGATGTTTACCTGCAGAGTAGAAGTCACTGGTTGCTCTTACCTAGTTGGTGAGCAGAGGCACTACTACTTGTTACGACCCTAGGTAGGCTTGGCAGACGAGTGAAGTTTTCAATGTTTTTTATCACTTTTGTGAAAAGTTTTTTTTTTTTGCAAAAAACTTTTTTTCTCGGTGCGCATCCGCCTTCAGATATTCACAAGAAAAAATTTGAATACGCCACAGAAAAATGTTGCAAAACGGACCTGATTTTGCTTCCATTTTAAGAATTCCATCGTGCTCTCTGCGAGCAGGTTAATGATTACTCCTGAGGAAATCGGAGAGACAGATTCTTCTGAGAAAAAAAATGCAGAAATTAAAATGTAAAATGTAGATATGCACCCATGCTGTGCGGAGCTACAGGCGTGTGAGCTAATTAAGAAAGTAGAGTGCAAAAAAATGTGCACTTTTTTAATCTCCAAGCGTTAGGTATATCATCCCGAATTAAATTGTGGTAGCCTCAACAGGTCAGAAATTTATGCATATTTTCAAGCCGATTGCCGATCGAGCCAAGCCCACTTGAAGAATAAAAAAAAATGACTTGAAAAAGACATTTGAGATACCTTCAACCTAACGACGAAATTCTATTGAGCACACCAGTAAAGCAATCCATGCTCAGGTTTTTATTGGAGTTTAAGCGTTCTTGTGTACAAAACAGACGACATGTCTGTTTTTACTGCGATACACGCCTTTTTACTATTATAACTTTTCGACTACCACACAGGGAAATCGTAAGAAACGACAATCCGAAGGCAGCTTGGGTGGTTTTTCTACATCATCGTAACAATGTGATTTTGGCGAAGTAAATTGCCCTTTTATAATACTGCTAAATGTCTCCTCTCCGACAACATAATGTTTGTACGAAACCACCAATAAAATTATAGTGACATAAAAAGAGACTCTTCTCAAAAATCACAGGGAGAGGTGTAATTGTTTCAGAGTTTATTATTATTACGTTATGTTATTGGGCCAAACGGAATAAGAGTTTTTGTCAAGCGAGACAAAAACAGAGATGGCAACTTTGGTGGCTTGGATTCGGCTCTCTTGTTTTCTGCTTTCCAATATGTAAATTTTACAACCCAGTCGTATTCTCTAGTTCTTTGTTATATTGGGTAGTGTGTGTGAATTTCGGCTTTTCGCAACCTATTACAAAGTGTAATAAAAATTGCATTGCAGGTAACATGCAAGTAAAGAATCGCGCATTAAGTTCGTTTGCATTTTTCCTATACTCTCACTTTCGCCCTGACAAGATTATGACTACGAAGACAAGATGCGAACTTCAGTTGATCGTATATTTTCTTCTGGAACGCTTGTAACAATATACGGCCATTCAGTAATTTTTACAAACAAGTCCGCTTCGTCCGCTGAACTAGAAGGCTAGCACGTTGACAAGAAGAGCATATATGAAAAGATGTAGTAGGTAGTGCGGTAGCCTCCTTATCTGCCTGTTGTATAATAATATTAAAGTGGCAATAAATGTTTGTACAAGGGAGCTTCACAAATTTGCTCAAGGTTGACATTATGCCGTTGGTACATTAAAGATCGACTTGAGACGACAGGTGGGCGACAAAAATGTTCAAGAATGCGACATAAAAAGGCTCTTTACAATTAGTAGAATTTTTCCAGCTCTAAAGTTTACGGTGCAAACATTCCAGTTTCTGCTCGTGACTGTATGCAAACTCAGACTTTTATGAGACAGCCGAAATTTTTATTGTGATTTAAATTATTTATGCTCATGTATCTAGAATGGGCATCACTTGCTCGTTTTCCGTCTGATTTTTCTTGTGCTCTTTTCACAAAACTGAATAAAATGTTGCATTTGGGTCAAGTGGCGGACATTATATTTTGCGAGCTTCGAAAGTCATACAAAAAGCTTTGGTCACAATAACTTTCCTCAGTAGCAGCATGAGAAACAAACGGCTGCCAGTTTGCATTATTATCGGAAGAGTGATGCGACCGGTGTTCATTTAACCATAAAAAACAAAACAACACTAGTTGTCGGCAATTATGCGAGCCATTTATCTTTCATCGAGGTTTATTTATGAAAGAATTATTAGATTTGGTATTTTCCTCTGCTTCACCTCTCTGCGGAGGCTTGCCAATGCAAAATAAAAAATGCACAACACACAATAAACGCGCAATAAAGTGGGTTACAGGGCATCATCATTTCATTTCCCTCGCTTTTCACTCTTTTTATACAGTCCACATGGCAATTTGGAGTTGACTGTAACCTGCGCCATAAACCTTGCAAATGTATGGCACTTTTATACTTTCACGGTTGATGAGCAAGGGTGACTTTAAAGTTTTTGTAAAAAAAATCCCTTACGCCTGTTTTATAGTGATTTGTGCCACACACAAACTCACATTGCATAAAATCAATTATAACTTGTAATGGAAAACATTTAAAAAGCACTCTCCATAGTCGTCATGAGCTGTGTGGTCGTGTTGTGATCATTGCACTACTATTATATCTGTCATTTATATTACCAGCTCATAAAATCATATATTATTACTCTGGATGGAAGATGCAGCTAATTAAAAACGAGGTGGTCTTTCTCTCTCATCTTATCCTGTGAGTTTCTCTGACGCCTTTACGAATATAAACATAAAAACTGGTTGAAAGGTGTGATAACCACCCCACCACCACCAGTGCAGCGTTAGGCGAGAGTGACAGCGTGCTCCCTGCCCTATTTTTGAACTCGCGAGTTTTTAATTCACAAACTCACCAATGAACGGCATTCATGTTGCTACTGGTGTTCAACAAAAACAACGTTTACAAAAATGTTTTTTCTTCGCCAAATCACAAGAGCTACTGTTATCTAAATATAGGGCAATTTTGACTGGGCAATTCACTCTGTATGTATTGATTTTTATTAGATGAACTCGTTTGCAAATATGTTGACTTTAAAAGTGGGGTGCGGCACCTCGCAAAGTTAGTTATCTATATAAACTCGATTATGCTAAAATTGAAAGGAGGAGGATGAATTCATCCGAAAAAAATGTGGAAGTAATTTTGATTTTCTTTATTACACGTGCAAATCAGATGCACAGCCACGCGTCCTGGGTGTGATAAAGTCCCAGGATGATGAAGACTGAGCAGAATGGATACGACACTTTGTTACTACCGTGAACTTGTGTTTTTGCTCGCCCAATGTGTTTTTTATAAATTGCCTTGACTATTAGCCGCAAACATTGTTAAACGTACCAAATTGTATTTTTCTGCTCGAGATTAAAAACTTTTACCTAGGTGTCCCTAAAACATGCTATAAAGATAACTTGAACAAAATGCACTTTTAAATTTACATATCAAACATTTCAACCTACCTACAAGGTGGTCTAAACCAGATTTTTTGCAAAAAATGCAGCTGTAACCAACTGCAAATTGCACTCCTACTACCACTACAAATAGTCCCAGAAAAATCCGTTGTGTAGCAAGATTATTGGCGTAGAAGCCATTACAACTCCTCGGAATAAATAACCGTATTATCGGTTTGATGAAGCAGTAGTCCGTATCATGATGCTTTCTGTGTCCAGTCCTCGGCTCTCAAAAATTCTGCTTCAAAACATCAAATGAGCATACAAATCAACGTTGTCAAGAATGATTGAACTGAAGATTATAACCATATTCCTCCGTATAGTGCACCCTTCCACGTCGTGATCAACTAACTCACTTGGAGATAACATCTTACACCGCCGTTTCAACGACGTGTGTGCAATGCTGCAAAGAATAGCTTAAGCATTAAAAAACCTCATATCATGTACCCATCTGCCAACATTATTGAACATTAATAATGAAGAATTCTCTGCAGGGTTGCTAATCTACAAGTGAGAATAAAGGTGCTCTGAAACGAGATGCAGTTTGGGATAAGTACTGCAAATCAGTCAACAGGTAGAAAATGTGTTGAACACACGATGACTATCTTCTTCTACTCATACGAGCCATGATCCGACAGATTGCCAATATATTATAGTTAATGCAAACCGATATAGTTTACCTGTTGCATTTCGTAGCAAAAAAAAACTGGCTCGGGATTCTCGTTGGAAGAAGTGAGCAGATGTGGTTTCATTTTTTCAGTATCATAGTACAAACGGTCTTGTCTTGAGAGAACTAAACACGCAGTCCTGATAGTTATCAATTGATCTTAATAAATACTATGCATGTCTGCACAGCTGAAAGCGAGTGTGTGCAGTTGGAAACAGAGTCAACTATATCGTTTTAATGATGTTATCATGTAAATACGAAGGCGTGTTTCGTACATTCTGATAACTTGACTCCTATTGTACGCTCGAGCCGCTCCTGCTGATTTAGTTGATGTGTGCTCTGCTTCTGCTCTTGTTTGCTTTTTTCAGTCACCCTGTGCCTCAGTGAGATCCTATTATTATTACCTGGTTGACTTGATTGGAACACAATTATAGATGCACAAGTATTTGTGTGGAGCACCAGTTCTGTCGCTCCCACTGTTCTCATTGAACAAGAAGAGAAACTAATAGTGAGTTGTACAAAGGAGTAAATTAATTGTGCAACAAGGTTAGCCGGTGTTGTTAGATCATCGGTTTGGACGATAAAGATAATTAGAAATATGAGTTTCCACTGCATTGTATCCGTGTTCAAAGATGTAGAGACTGTGCGATGATGAGGGTTTTTCTCCAAGCAAATCGTTTCAGCCAGCGTACATCGTTGATTGGGAATGCAAATTTTATGGGACCACGCTCAATTAATCATTCACACGATTTGCGTTTAACGTGAGCATGATGTTGGTGCTAATGCTATCATCTCCTTCTTATCAGCTTGAAAAGGAAAAGTGAGAAAAGTACTTCTCAACTAAAAAAAAACTCGTACGTTCTGTGACACGAGATTTCCGACATTTATTAGCTGTAATACGATGTAACCGCAAGCACTACGATGATGATACGGTGTCGAGATAACAATAATAAGCTTTGAATGTACAGCTTGAGATAGATGTATGATTTTACGTCTTTCGAGATGAAGTATTGGAAATTAAAAGAATGCTCACATCTCCTCGCAGTCGTTAGGCAATGAAGGTGATTTTTACATCCCAATTTGGAGTTGCCAACTATTAAAAGCAGTTGAGAAAGATGATATAAAATTAATAATATCCACTTCATATGAAGCCTTTATGTCCTCCTGGTATTATTACGCATGCCCGACTCTCAGAATCGGCTTTAGAAATTGGAGTATGCTTTTAAAAAATTGGAAGGTTCGAAATGTAGATCGGCGAAATGAACTGAAGCAATGTCTGACAAAGAGAAAAGATGTATGGCGCATTGATTATTTGTTATATTCGTTTGTAGGTATAAAGTCACACAACACGATTGATGTCAGACACGGGCTGCCTCAACAAAAACGCCACAAATCTAATCAAGGCTGAAATCCTTTCCCACTAATGATTTTATAATGGCTGATGGGTACTTACTTGTTAAGTCCACTCTTCGACGAGATTTTGTCAGGTGTTGATTGCATCCATTGATCTACACGTTCATCTTACCACAAGCCACCAACAACACGGAGTGCGACAAAAATATATTAATCTTCACATCCCTTGAGATGGTTGTATTGTGAAAGATGTGCTAGTGATGACGATGTTACCTGAAGGAAACTCATGCCCGCTTCTTTTACACGCACAAGGAGCAATACTCACCCAAAACCTTCAAGTTAGTGTGTCAATAAAATTCACAACAAAAAGACTCAACATTTTGATACTCATCATCATACACGAACAAACAGTTCGCTCATTTTTCTCACAACTCACGCATTGCTCGCAAAGGCAGACAGCAATAAGTTGTCAATCGTACAAACATAGAGAGGCGATTATTAATACTCCATTAATTTGCCACAAGGCATCAAATCAATCTACAACGACAATCAAATCTACATGATTCAATCCACCCTGAAAAAAATTCGTAGTTCAACCAATTTGCCAAATGGGGAAACATGAGACAAGTAAATCAGATCATCACACATCAACCAGAAATGCAGGTCTTTGATTCTTTGAAAGAGCTCCGCATATTTTGTATGTGGAGCCAAATGAAAAATCTCAAAATCATTCCAATTGATTGTGGACACAACGCCAAGGGAATATGACTGCGCAGAAAAAATAAATAATACAGGAAAAATCCTCCAATGATCGATCACCTACACATGTACACAGTAAATACTATAATAATACAAATATACATGTCTTGATGGCTAACAGACAAGAAGAAATAGCTCGGGCAAAAGAATGGCATGTTGAGTTGTCAATTTTGATTCCCTCCCGTAGTAATAATTATGTTGCTTACATTATATTCATTATCATCATGGATTGGTCCATTGTAGAGAAAAAGATTTATGTGCATACCTCCATCATACGAACGCCGCGTCCATGTAACAACGAAGCAGTGTATTTGGAAAGACGTGGCGTGATTCTGCCGCTATTTTTTCCTGTCTTTGACGCTGACTGTTTCCTTATCTTTTTTTTCTAAATAGACACGCATACGTTTGTGCAATGATGATGATG
This sequence comes from Alloscopus bannaensis, assembly GCA_027743745.1. Taxonomy (NCBI): domain Eukaryota; kingdom Metazoa; phylum Arthropoda; class Collembola; order Entomobryomorpha; family Entomobryidae; genus Alloscopus; species Alloscopus bannaensis. Next base: position 37,402 of record JAHZMW010004029.1, read on the forward strand.
ATGTTGCTATTAAAACTTATTGATTAAACTAGCCCTCTCGGCGTTGGTGTTCATTTGGATCACTCGAAGATATTATTGTGTGATCACCTTTCTGACAGCGTAACAGCGATGAAGATGCGCGACTTTACGTGTGCTCTTCCTTTCAGAGCATATTGCCTGCAGAGCAACTTCTCGAAGTCAGCAGGCTAATTTTTTTTCTCTTCTTCAGTGGCCTTAGAGAGACGAAGGAGAAAAAAAATGAAATGGCACAAAAATCACTAGACACTCGCTGACTGACTCATTGCCTGTCAAAATGATATTCTTCTTTTTGCTCTCCTTCTTTTTACCTCGTGTAATGTGTCTGTAATGAATGGGTAGTTGAAAGATGCTCTGACAGCTTCACTTACAAATCCTTTACACAAGACGACCAACAAAAAGATCCCTACGCCAAAAGGACGACGTGCAATGAGGGAGGCAGACTTTGAGGTGAAAAAAATGTTTTCTTCGTGTGATGCACACTTGTGCGGATTGTTTTCTTTTGTATTTCGACAAGAAAACCATATCATTTTGCTTCACGAAGATTATGTAAATAATTGTGCAGCAGTCCAATCTTGAGTAAAGGAGAAGGACGTGCGTACGGTGGCGATGTAAATGGAGTACATACGAGAGAGTGTGTAGGCATTCAAATTCCCACGATTTTTTCCACTCTTATTGACACTGCATATTAATTATATAATTTATGTCGAGATTGAAAATTGGCGATAATGACAAGTTGAGGAGGAGAAGAGTGGATTTTGTTTTTGTTTTGTGAGGGAAACGGGGCCAATTCCACAGAATAGGAAAGGATGAAATTGACAAGGGAGAGAGAGATGGGGGCAGATGAGTCAACCAATTCTGAGAAGTGAATGCTTTGACACAAAAATGCACTATTTGATCCTACACCCATCCATTAACTCTTAATCTTTGAACTTTGCAGTGAAAGAAGGAAATCTCATCTCTCTACGAAGGGGCTGAGGAGATCAAGCAGAGTGTGTAATGAACGTGTGGTGCATACAATTTTTATCAATTGCCATCATCTCGCCTCCTTGACTTCGTGTATCAACGTCATTGATGAAAAATTATTTGCAGTTTCTCCTTTTACAGGCAGAGTGTGTGCGAGAGAGAGAGAACAAGATGGATAAAGTGGGCTGGTTAAAGTGTGAAACAATTTTTATCTTATTCCGATTACTGAGTAATTGAAGCTATTTTTTGTGGAGGTAATGACGGTTTCCAATCAAAAAGGTTCTTCAATTTTTTTACAACTTCCCCGCCCTCTTTCTTAAGTGTCTGGTCAGTGAGAGAAAAGCATATCGTTTTGTTCGTTGTTTTTAACAGTAAAATTGCATTTTTTAACCTACACGCTTCAAGTGTAGGTTTCGATAATCATATGAGTGTGGAAGAATACTATTACAGTTAAACATCTCGTATCAATTTGGTATCTATACCTTCTTATACGTAGATGAAGCGCAACCAAATCAACTCAAGTAAATTGGATTCAGTGGTGTGGTAAGTGGTGTTGTTGGTGATAGTTACCAAAATTCACATCCATCTCATAGGAAACATGCTGAACTGGTTATCACCTTCTTCACGTGACTGTATTCGTTTGCAAAAAGTCACACAAATAATTGCTCATTGTGCGTTTCGAGATTTAGACTCCTGAGAAATGTAATGATAATCTCAATGATGAGATGCGTATCACTGAAATCATTGTTAGTTTTTTATACTCTCCATTCCTTCGGACTTGACAACATCCAAGAATCTCTGCCCTTGAGCCTTGGTTGTTGCTGCAAAGACAATAATCAGGAATCGCTTTAACCGTCGTCGTGTCGAGGGCTATGAAATTTGAGATGTTTTGCTTGCGTTCAGTTTGACATCTGTAATAACCAAATGCATTGATTGAGACTGAGATGGATTCTGCTGGGCTCCAATTTTAATATGGTTCGTCGGATATATTCCCGCAGAAGAAAGTCATTACGTGTTGCCTGTGAACTAGTTTGAATTTCAGTTTAAATTCTTTCAAGTGCTTCTTACGAACGTGTAAGATTTAACCGACCGTTGCTGCTTCTTATGTTATATGAATTTAGCAATTGAATTGCAGAACAATCTTTCATTGCTACTATTGTATTCATTCGGAAATTTTATAGTGTCAGAGTGCCAACAACGATATATTGCACGCATTAAACTGGAGTTTGTATGACTTTTGTGATGTCGCTTTTGCACATGTCAGTTGAGAATTTTTGCTAAGGAGGTGCTAGCATTACCTCGAATATCTTTTTTCAGTGATTTTCTTGATTTTTATTTGTTGGCCGAACATCTCGTTGTCGTTTTGTGACTACGCCTGCGTTATTGTGGCTGACACATTTGCTACAGTTTCAGTTGATTTGATTCTGGTGGAGACAAATGTGAGAACTGTTTTGCTCTTGTCACATTAGGTAAACACTTCTTTGAGACGTTTTTAGGTGTAACGAACTGATCGATGCGTGCGAAATGCGACAAGGATGGTAATGAAGTCTGTCCATGTTTAACCTCGACTCTGAGTTCCTTCTATTTCTCTGTTCTCTTTTGTTTTATTTGGCAAGGAGTGTGGTGATGATGAAACTTTGAAACTTTGAACCTTTCCGTCCTCCATCATGTAGCATTCCAATGAATTGGCAAAAAGAAACTAAATGCACATTATTTTATACAGTAGAATCAGCTCCTTCATAAGTCTAAAATGATGTGAAGTCACACATCAAGTGCTTCATGTATTACGAGAGGAAGCAAGGTTAATTAATTATCCTACAAATACGCTGAATTAGAAGATCATTTTGAACTTATAATACTACGTTCTCTACTCAACACACCTCTCTTGTATCGTTCTAGACAAGAATTGTGTGTGAAACAAATCAAAAAGATTTGTCACCAACAACAAAGGTACAATTTATGTCACCGCAAGATTTTGGATAACACGTTGTTCACTTTAAGTAACCGACACCACACGTTATCCCACTATAGAAAACTCCAATTCAACATTTCACTTTGTTTACTCAGGCAAACCGTTGTCAACTTTATGCCCACTTTTTGTTCGTATTCATGGATTCTTCCGTGATTTTGGCTTGTCTAAGCAGGCGTTGAATACTTTTTAACGATATTAAAATCCTCCACGTAGCGTGAAGAGGTAGTTCATTAATTCATTGCTGTACGCTTCAGGCGCGCTGGTCTTGTTTAACCTAAAAATCAGTCTCCGCGGAAGTCATCTAAAGGCTTAATATGGTAAAACAACCTGAAGAGTTTGGGATTTTCCTTGAAAGACCTTTAAACAGAGTTGACTATACCGTAAAAAAATGATCGTCGTTACAGCATCCAAGGTTCAGTGTATCCTCAAATTGAAGTAGTCTGTACGCAAAAATACTATCAGCCTCAGAGTGATCATTGTACAGTGTGTCTACAAGTTCATGCTTCAATTACATAATATGCATACGAGTAACATGCAGCAACCAAGTCCCAGTACAAAAAACCTCGTGTAAAAAAGTCTCCGCTTTTGTCCACTGAAATTCAGGCTTTTTGTGAATCAGCTTTACATGTTGCTCAATAAATAATGCATCGTTTCATAGTGTTCACGTCCTCGGCAAGGGTGCGGGATAATAAAATGAGATTTAACGGCAACCCACATGGATGGAATCATTTAAGTTGTTTACAAAGATGCATGAAATTTGTTCACCTCTATATAATTAATAATCAACAAAGTTTGTGCAAATCACTAGCAGAGGTGTATACATATATGATACTTCTCCGTCGCGATGATATGCTGCCTGTTAGTTCATTTGTTGTTTATTGGACTACACATACGTATCTGACCAACTACACTGAAAAAGCCTGAGCGTTTTGATATCGACGTATCGCACGAATTTATTAGCAAAACAAACACACAGCACGATTTGCCATCCTGATCACAGAACAAGAGTTACCCAGAGAATGGGAAAAAAAGCAATCTCTATTTTTCACAGTATCTGTCCAACTATAAAGCTATAATCAACATCATCATCAAGATCATCAGGGGGATCATCGATTGGGCGTAATTTTGAATATAAAATATAAGAGGTCGATACTCGACAGGTCAAAGGAAAAGGCTTGCTACATGTTTAGTTGATGATGACGAGGTGAGGCAGTCATACTGCACACATACATATTCACACACATGCAAGGAGATATAATCGAATGCTCATTGCTGTGTGCATTCACGTTTAGGTACTCACGATCAATCGCGAGATCATCACCAAAAAATCGCAAGAATGCAAGTCATCATCATCTCTTCTTCCAAGCGGAGTGTGTGAGAAAGTAATATTGGTGTGTATTGGTATTTCGTCTGTCACTTTGGCTCGTAGAATTGTGTCTTGATACAATGTACAAGCATAAAGTCCAATTTCGAATGAAACTTTGTTTCGACGGGAATTTCAACGAAGCTAGCTGCGCCGCCATATTTGCAGTTTCCAGTTGCAAGTCCCAGTCTCTACATTTCTGAGATGCTGTAAAGCTAACCAGAGAATTCCTGAGCTGCTTGCAGTGCTGCCTTGGTCGCTGAATCTTGAGCAAATCAAATGTTGAAGAAAAGTCTCGATTCCTTTAGACCAGTCGCCGGCGTGGTCATTTCCTTTCATGCGGTATCGGCGTAATGATTGTTATACCGATATCTTTTGAACGAAAATAATCTGCATTATATGTTCATAGTAAGAAGTCATGCTTTTAGAAAATGTATTATGGACTTCTTACTCATTTCATTCATAGCGAGAAATCTGACTGCAAGTGAAAATAAACCGCATCAAATGGTTTTGTGGACAAGCAGCGGCGAGAGCTTAAGCATTGTATGCGGAATGATGTTGGTAAATGTGCGTAGGCAAGGACAAAGCAGGCTTGTTGTGCTTTCAACATCAAACTCATACCTAACCAAACAGCTATACCCTCTTCAGATTCAAACCACTGATCAGCAAATTTCGACTTTTTTGGGGGGAAATGATGATTCAGATTTAAATTATTCAAAAGGTTTTTCAACATGAAGATAATAACAATCTAGGAAAACTTGACTCGCAGACACACACGGTGCTTTTCATAAAACATTGACTCTGGTAATGATGATGATGGGATTGAAGAACAATAATGGTGTTACTTTATGACAGTCATAGTTATGGCGATATACGTTGAGTCTTTAACAGCAAAAATTTTTCAAAGAGCGTGTAGAGAGAGAGGTTATAGTAAAGTTCATCTGCGCCGATGGACATTCCCACGGTATGATACCAATCTTTTTCCTCATTTAAATGCACCATTGCACTAAAGACAGACATTTTGTGTATTGGGTAAAAAATAACGCCCACCACCAACAAAATTCTTGCGTCTTGTGGATGTGTGTCTAGTATGTGATATGCATAATGTGCTGATTCTCTACGAGTCTCTAATCTACCTACAAATGCCCTAGCCCATTTCACGACGGAATTTCTCTCGATTGCACAAAAAAAGGACTTTCAAAAGTAATAATCAACGAATTATACCTGATCTCCCATAAATTCTGTGTGTGCACCCCGTACTTGCATGTCATCTAATTCAAACTAGGTTGCTCACCTTTATCTTAAAAATTCATAATCAAAAGAAATTGCGTCGAGGGATAGGAGGAAAGTCACAAGTTTAAAATTGGGCTGCAAACATCTTTGCATTGTTAGTGTGTAGGTATACGTCGTAAATTTGAAGACATTCTTGTATGCACAGCGTTCTCAAAGCAGAAAATCCGCCAACATCATTGATTAATTAGCACTCTTCTAGCGTGACAAAATGTGAGGTGAATAATGTGTGATATACGGATCGCTATGATATGACAGCACGTTAACATCACTTGCACATTTATATATAATATTAATATATTTCAAACTTGTAACATTGAAGCGTACAATAGGTTTTTTAAAAGAAATTCTTGAAGAGATTTCCCTCAACCCCAGCAACACGTTAGAAGTGCAAGCAGTATATACAAAGGGCTTTTGATAAGTTTTAACACATTTTTGATTTCGCATGTCTCACTCAAAGGAACGTACATGAAAACATCAAAGTAAGGTTTGCCGATATAGACAAACCTTTGAAATGTTCCACAAAAACATCGGGCCACGCCTAACCTCAGTCTCTTATCCACGGGCGATTGTGCATAGATGGCCAAATTTGGCAAATTTGTGACGTGATCCCTAAATCGATATTACACATTCAATAGCCATTTCCCAGTAGCAATACTAGGTAATGTCAAAACGCATATATTGCTGAAGTAACCCTGCTTGAGTACTACCAGACCCTGGAGAAAAGGGTTTCTAAATGTTGACTTCGATCTCGCAGACAAGCCACATTCTGGACTACCACCTTTATAATTTTATGTACAGAAATTTACTAAATTGTAAGCAGCTACGTGGAAAGACGGCAAAGGCACGATTTCGTATGCAACTTTCTACCAACGCCATACGGACTACGCTAGTTTTTTATTATTTGTCAAATTTGAGCCGTGTCTGCAGATGAGAGACGGGGGCGAGGCGGGCCCGATATTTTGTATGCAAAATTTCGCAGAGCTGCCTATATCCGTAAACTTTACTTTTGACCAATTCATGCATTTCTCTTCGAGATAGGGCAAATTAAAAATGTGTTAAAACTTTTCAAACCAACTTCGTACATGAGGCCGAATGCCACATTTTTCATATGACAACAACTTCAGTTCACTACGCGCGTCCTTCTTTTCAGCAAGAAAGTCAGAAAAAAAGTAATGAAAATAAATAATCAAAACTGCTCTTTTGAGCCACATTCTTCCATAATATATCAATATGCACAGGGTTGAGATGCGTGTGCATCGACATGTGCACGTTGCTTCTCTACACCGTTGTGCGCCCAATGTACACGAATTATATGCAGCATGCCCTTTTACCTTTTCTGCTGTCCGTCATGGAGACTTCTCCTGCTTCAATAACAGATGAATTGATGGTCAACGTTAGAAGTTGGATCATCCCACTTCATGTTCCCTTCAGCGCAGCAAAATAATAAAATGTATTCATTGTTGAGGAAGGAGAGAAAAACAAGTGCCATTCCGTGCTCGGAAAACGATTGTCATACTATTTCTTTGTAAAAACGCGTTTCTATCTCATATCTCTTTTTGTAGTTTGTCTTGAAAAGGAAACATGTGTTCCTACCTATTTTACTTTGTGATATACATACTAATTACTCGTTATGAAAACGTCTCAGCCAATACTGGCTTGTAAATGATGTGGGGATGATGAGAGAGAAAAAATCGTTTTGACTCCCAGTAAATTTTAATGTGCTGGAGGATAGAAGCAAAGTTCCTCAAATGCCACCTTGTGTGAATCAAAGATGTGTGTGAATTTAAAAGGGCTTTTTTCTTATTGAAGAAAATAATTTTCAGACAATAATTAGACAATTTTAAGAAGACATACATTTTGTTGGGCTTCTTTTGCACGTTAATTGAAAACGAGTGTGGAAACCTGACAAGATATGAAAACGCCAGAAACCACACATGGTTTCGATCAAAGCGAACTCGTTGACAAGATCATTCCTTCACCACAGAAATCATTTAATGTCTCTAAATGAGCGGTTGTAGCCTAGAGCGAGGTAAAGACAAAGTCCACACACCAGGCACTGATGTAGGCACAGCTCCCTTACAATGTTTGGTGGCCGTCGTGTGTAACAAAGATGACCTCTGACTTAATGATTTTTCTGCAGTTGTCTAACACAGGATAGCAGGTTCCTCTGCTCTTTTACCCTCTTTTTAGAAAATTTATTTGTAGAAGTTGCTCACTGAATCATTACCCTTTGCTTGGTAGTTCAGCCTTCTCACTGCCGGCACTACACGCTCGTATGGATGGAATGGACAATTTCGTTGAGTCGACATGAAGAGAAAAAATCTCCCACAGGAGTTTACTGTTAACAGTGATCTTGTAAAAAAATTATTGTTGAAAAACTCAGATATGCACAGACATCTCTTCTGCATTATGCAGGTCACTGTATATGTCCAATCTCCATTTTTTTTCGTGCCAATGTACGAAGGTTGCTATTAAAGCAGTGTGTAAAATCTAAATAATGCATTTTATGTAGTTATAAGGAGTTAGGTCAAGTTAACCAAGATTATTTCAATAAATCGTGACGTGAACACTTTATCTATCACTACTTTTTCATTTATGGCTACTTGTTTTTCCCGATTTTCTCTCTCTCACTCTCTCGTTGCAGAGGGGTAACGAGGATTTATGGTTGTCGAAATTGAGAGTCTCCACAAACACTGTACACTTGGGCTGTCTTACTCTAGCTCTCTTTCATCTCTCTCTATTTTTGCAAGCGTATCTTTTTATCTGTTTGATCACTAATCAACAATACAGGCATTTTTTTCTCACATTGAAAGTAGATATGACATTATCGGCACACACTCAAACTTTGACCATTTATCAATGCACCAAGTCAAGAAATGGTTGAATGCATCGAAAGGCAGTGACAAGCGGTAATGGGATGAAGAGTGAAAAAAGTTGTTTGCTAAAAGTAGATGCATATTTTTTCTCTTTTTTTAGTGACAAATTTACGTGGTCTTGTGAAGATCTTCACCTCATATTTGAATGGAGCTCAAAGAGGAGTAGCAATATATTATGTGGGTAACACTGTAAATTACCTTTACACACGCAATCAGCGGTTTGGGTTTCCTAGAGCAAAAATATTAACCTGAATAAAATTCTTTAGCATCCATGTAATAGGTCAACTACAGCAGTTGATTAACAGCCTGTTTTCCTATTATTAACCCAACCACAATTTGCTCGGGTTGTGGTTGACACTAGTACACTTGTAAGATAACCCACAGGAAGAAACCCGACCAATGGCATGTGTAAATTATGATTGCTTCTCAGACAAAGAGGATCGAATCAGTGAAGGAGAAAACATTGTTTTCACGAGAAACTTGTTCAGAGGTGCACATCAAATTTATTAGCAAGGCCTACGTGTCCTCTGGAGGATTCACTCAAGTAATAAATACTTTGGTAGTTCTGTCGTGAAACAGAACTGTCTTTAACTGGATGACAAATCAAAGGCAGGATTGGTCGTGGTCGTAGGGATCTAATGGGTTTTGTGGAATCATTTCGTAGAACTCATTCTGTGTCATTGCAAAGCTTCTGAATCGATGATAACCTGATCTTCTGTTCTACGTGCAAAAAATGTCGAGAACAGTAGACAAGGCGTAGGAAAAACTCTTATCTTTATTGGCTTTTAATTTTAGAACTGAAAGTGGATTGACAACCTTTCGGCTCTCATTTGTGTGGCTTGAATGAGCCCTCGGTAAAGAGTGTGGGAAGATGCGCAAGACATTGTGGATCCAGAGAGAGAGAGAGAGAAAGAAATAACAAGACGTCGTGGCTCGGAGCGAATATGGAGATCCACAAAATAAATCCAGCAAATCGAACGTTATAATACTGATCATTTATAAATCCGTGGTATAGTACGGATCCTACACACTGTCAACATTTAATAGAAATATATCCGGGTCGACGAGATGCACAACGTAATTAGTGGTGAACCAGTCGAATACTAAAATAATTACTTGATCGAAAGATATTAATTACAATGTTTGTGACGAATTTGTTGCTGGTGCGACACGAAGAAGGTTGCGACGCCATGGACGAGAGTGAAATCCCACTGATTCTAACAAGTGCAATTAAACATGTTTTACATAAACAACAACATAAAGAACATTACAAAGACAAAGTTGAGCAGCATCAACATGGAAGACGTGAGTGAATGACAACATTGTTTGGCAAATGACTAGATTTCTTAAAACATTATGCATCTTGTCAGATTTTACCGCAGTGTACGTTTATATACACGAATCATATCACACAATTGACAACTGACAAAGCGCTGCTCATAAATCATTATGTTGCTTTGATCTAAATAAATAGTGGGGTTCCTCTGAATGAGGAATGTATCTCAATTGATGTGCATCTATTATTAATAGCTTTTCAACAAGAATAACAACAACAAAATAAAACGTACGATTTCCTTTGGAAGACCAAGCTGTCGCCTGTGTGGCTTCTCAAATTTTTCTTACACTTCGCAGTCGGTCCTCTAGTACAATATGCAAATTTGAAGATTTAATTGCCGCATTTAATAATATGCACCTAAATTTGCAATTAGTCGACACAATATTAGATTCGTACCCATCTGACGATATTTATGCAAGGCAGGTAATACCACTTCACTATGCCGGTCATTAGGCTGGTTTCTTCAATTTATTTTTACGGACATCAAATCCATATTTATGTTCTTATGCAAAACAAATCGGCAGATACCACACACTCTGATATACGCTCACTCTCTGGGGAGCTTCATTCAAGGTTCATATATTGGCAGGCGCATAAAATTCAGAGTGAGTGGACGATGGTCTGGATTCCCTTACCGTTCTAGCCAATGCATCTCTGTTGGAAAGTTTGATAGATAAAAAAGTTCATAACTTTTCCATTCGCATTTATTGAGCAGCTTCTATCACCCCCATCTTACTCGATCCCGACGGGTCTGGGTGCCATGAGCCACTAAACCAACTAAACGATGCTCAAAATAAAAAGCTGAGCAAGTATATTGCGTAACAAGTGTGGAACGATGAAAAATGAGAAAAGACAAGCTACAGGGCAAATATTCGACTTAAGAGAGAGCCAACGAAAAGAAAAATTATAGAAAGGAAGGACAGTACCGTGATTATCTTGGGCTTCCACAAAAACTAACCCTTACCCCACCAATTCCATTCCACCTTTATGATGTTAACTAACTTCTGACTGGATTTGACAAGGATGTTCTTGCTTGCTTTGCAACTCGTCTCTCTCGTCTCAAGGAAAAAATTTCAGCATCCAACTTCATGCTTGCTTGTATCTAGAAGAGAGTTTCATTTTTATAGTGTGCTCGTCGTGTGCTTTGTTGCTCCAATGTTTTATGGGGAGCATGACGTTTATAGCGAATCATGAAAAATATTGCACTCCCTCCTTTTAAACTTGTTGATTGTTCGCTTCTAGGGCATTCATAATATTATTGACAGTTGCACAAAAAATGTTGTTATCTCTCACGATCAGTTTTGTGGATGAAAAGTACATTTAAAAAATACAGAAGCAACAACAGCAGCATACTGGCCCAATCAGGGATGTACTTGTAAAGTAAAACCTACATAAATATATTACATACCTGTATTCTTTACACACAGTAATCCAGTTGGTGAAAAAAAACTTTCATCCAAATCCATGTAACTGTATAAAAAATTCCGGCAGTACTTACATTTTGACTACCTATTGTCGTGTGTAGCTGTCTGAGCAGGATCACTTTGGAAATATGGGCTACTACTACTATGATGGTACGAAAACGACTTAATGAGTGACCTCGGCCTACGGTTATTACAAATCATCAAATCAAAAGTGATTGCAATGCAAAAAAATGTATACTCCATTTAAGAGATAATATTTTTTCTTCCGTGAATTTCCTCTTGCTACTGATTTTTTTTCAGTTGGAATTCACTGACTGCGATTATTTGAAACAAGAATACAATGAAACGGTGGGATGATTGTGAGTAAAAATGGTGAAAAAAGTTGAAATTGAGACCCACAAAATAAAAAATTCCAATAAATCATTTTTAAGTGAATGTATTGGCAGGGTTTCCTAAACCACTGAAAGCTTTTCTGTATATTTCAGGTAATTCATCTTGCTCGTTGTACACTGTGACAAAAAGGGTAAAATGTTGTAAATGACACACTTGGGAGCATAAACGTTGAAATAAATTTGATGGCAGAGGCGAGAAATATTATTGACTGAAGTTTAACAAAATTCTCTCTCTTGCTGGAACATCAATTTTCGAATTAAATAAATCGCATCTTTTATAGTGGCCACTAGTAGGATTTTGTTGATGTCAAGATTGTTCCTGCAGCCGGGTATTTAGTTATATTTTCAGTTTTGAGTAATTACGATAGCAATACAATACCAATAATATTACAGGCATTCCTCAACAGCTCAACTTGCAACTAATTAATAGTACGGTAATGTAATGACAAAATTCAACGATCAGCAGAGCTTCAAAAATGTAGCAAGCAGTAATAAGAGAAAATGCTGTTTCAATTGTTGAAGAAAATTTTTATAATTTTTCAACCAATTTGAAAAAATAAACATTCAGTGGAAAAAATTCCAATGGAAATTGATATTTGCAAACGCGATCCAATTTATTGAAACAGTGAAACATTTAAATCATGTTTTTGACAAAGCACATGTCAAGATTATTATTTACTTGGACTTGAGACCAATCATTTAGCAAGGGTACTCTGCGTTATTAATGCAATAATCCCTGGATTAGTAGTACATCACGCGCCTACACGTAAAATACAAGAAGCTATTGTTTATGCAGCAGTGCTACACAATTGTAACCCGAGTAAAGTATATAAAAATCTCCATTCATTTAAAAAACGCCAGCAAATATTCTTGCTCATAATCTGGTCTCTTTGCGATCTCAGTTACACAAGGGGTAAGTTAAGGCTGTAAAATAGTGTTACAAATTTTTCTGTAGTAAGGGCATCTAATTTATTAGCAGCTTAGCTCATCATCCTTGCATTTTTTCGTAGCCAATAAAACCCACTCATTTTTTTCTCCTCTTTCTATTTGGAAAAGTCCCATTCATAACTGTCACCTTTTGAGTGATTATTTATTTCACGATTCCACACTCTCGCGAGTAATTTAATTCATCCCACCATGCCACCACGGAAAAATCCCTCTGTCATGACAATTATGTAGTTTGTACATGTGAATGCGAGTGTGTGAGGTTGTACGAGCTTGTACTAAAATGAAAAGTACGATGAGCATGTGTTTGCCCACATCGCATCATTCAAAAATAATAATTCGCATCAACACGCACTCTTATCTCACAAGCACAGGGCTTCTTCCTTCTCTCTCTTACTTTTCACACACTGGTGGTGATGGTGTCAGATTTATGTTTTAGGAAATTAAGTCGTGCAGTAAAAGAAGATAATCAATTTGTGATTCACCAAAGCCCTCATCACGATCATTAACACCCATGACGCTGAAGCAATAGGATGTCATTAAAAAAAATATCTTCTATAACGCACATCACACCTCTCCCAGCTTCATCAATAATTTGAAAGTTTTTCATTTTAAAAAACTTCTCTCAGAAGGATCTCTATGTCGCGAAGAAGAATAATGAGATCCAAGGTGCTGATACTTTTTATGTGTAGCATTATCTAAACGTGCGAGTTTGCAATATAGCTAGTCTATGATCGACTGTGGTATGCTGTATTGTATCCTTGTACTGTTTCCTTAAAATTCAATATTCAAGTGAGTATTCGTTTTTAAAACCCTTCCAAATAAGAAGTCTCCTTGACACCTTGCTATGAAAATGCACTACGTGGAATTGCATCTTTGTGCTATACGCACGAAGGTGCACAAACTTGATGTACCATACACCACAGAACTTTGTCTAAAGATTTTGAGTATTGGTTGCACAACCTCTCTCCCCAATCATTAAAGAAACCAAAGAAACAAAAGGGAATGGGCAAAAAACAAGGTGATAAACTGTGGAAGCTATTGTATTGCCATACGTAACAAATATAATCACGGGGATGATTTTGCTTGTTTACTCTTTCGCTGATTGCATAATGTCCAGATTTTTATTGGAGAATAATGGGAGATATGTGAAAACTCATTTTGTTGAATCATCTTTATTTCAGTGTAAAGTCTCCGAGTCATCATATCCAGCCTGAAAATTTGCAAACTATTACGATGAAATAATCACAAGCTTAAAGAAAAAACTACAAAACCGCGAAGCCGACAAGGAGGAGAAATAATATATAATTCATCAAAATGGAGTTAAATCCGTTTTCTGGACGTCCTATGAATAAAACCATATATGCTCAATTATGACGTATAAAAATTTGTCTATACATTTCTATAATATACTAAAAATGCACAGAAAGTATATTCTTTATTACGAAAAGAAGGAGTCTATATACAAATGTATTCAGAATATTTTATAAAAACTAAACTCCATCGCTGCAAATTTTTATAATTGAGAGAACGGGCAAATTACGACTTGGGATTAGACTTGTATTTTCATAGCTGAGCTTCCCCACCTTCGCTCACAACTTTGCAAAAGTGGTCAAAGCAGTTAGCAGGAGTTTAATGTGTTCTTCGTCTCAATGACATTTCGTTTTGACGATGACGATTATTACTGAGGACGTCACAACACACGAATTACGCTCCAAGCATGGTGAGTATTATCTGAGCAATGATAATCATCTTTTGTGTTCAATACACCTTCGTAAGAATTCCTCTCTCCAACTGTCATACCACAAGATGAGGTTCTCCCTTATATGCATATTACTACAAGCGAGTTGTTTGAATAAAGACTTATTGGAAAACCATGATGTACCTTACTGTGAGTATTCACTGGTAGCATATAACTGCGCAAGTAGAAGCTAATCACTTCTCCCAGCTTACCAAAAACTATGTGGCATTTGCCCATCCATTCCGATAGGAATAATATACATTCGAGCTCTGCTACCTGACTACTGGTCCGCAAAGGAGACTGATGAGGCGACTCAAGAAGATCGTGTTGATGATGATCAGAGAAGTTTGACTTTAAGCAAGATGAACAGGTTAGCAATTTCCCTACTCCCTCCCACATTCCCACACCCAAGCTCCTGTGTCCTTTTAAGTAGACAGAACACACATAAAAAACAACTCAAAAATGTACATGCAAACTTGATCGCTCTTCTCGACTAATACACTCGGCTGCTGGATGTGTGTGAAACCATTAGTACACCAAAGCATCCAAGTCTACGCATAAACACTCAAATTCGAAGTGAGCTCGTCGAAGCCTTTTCGGAGTGAGTTGATCATGTGAGAGTTTCGTTTTAACTTGTATGACGCTCCATCAGACAATCGTAAGATGAATCGAAGACGGACTGATGATGAGTGAAGAACGAGGAGGATATTATGTTTGGATAAACGACTTCGGGTCCACTTCGTAGTGCTGACTTGGAGGATTTCTGTGTTCTCACGAGAGAGAGAGAGAGAGAGAGAGAGGAAATGAATGGGGAAAAAGGCTCCGCTCGACCACATGTGTGTGAGTTTAAGATAGAAGGACTGGTAACTCCTTCCCTTCTTCCTGCTCGCCTCTTGCAACTAGTCGACACGATGCAAGTTTTAAATGAGCATTTGCTTGGAAGCAAGGGAAAAATGCCCGACTACAGGAACACGATAGAAACACACTTGGTGAAAACCCTTTGTACAACACCTCAGCCTCAGCATACTCATCGAACTGACTTCAGTGCAAAGCGATTTTGTTCACGTGCTCTATACAAAACGATATAACGTGAAAGTAGAAATTAACTCTCAAAATAGTTTCATAGATTGACGAAATGATGCATACCATTGGGACATGGACCGCAGAAAAAGTTTGAAACATAGTTATTGCACACATTGTGTGGCACAGCTTGGCCCAGCAATCAGACACCACTTTGTTACATCAGTCGCCAACTGGATACAAAAAGAAGTGAGCAAAAGGAAATCACTGAAATCAGCTTTGATTTGGTCGCAGCATTTCTCTCTGAAAGTCTTTAAGCTCTACTCCTCATGCATGTACTATGAGAGAATAAAAAAGACAAGGGTATACGATACATTTGTATTTTTATTACAACAACATATCGCTCCTTGTTTAGCTGAGGATGGATTTTCATTGTCTCGGTTTCTCTGAAAACCTATATCCATCCAACAAAGATCATTGAGAAAGACAGAGAACCGTCATCTTCCCTCGAGATGCTGAAGAAAAAAAAACAATTTTCAGAATATAGATTTCCCCCATTATTGAGCCAGGCAGGCACACTCGAAATCTAATGGGTTTTCCACAATGTGCACTCTTTCCTCATGGTTAATTTTCCCTTGATATGCTCCTAGGATTTAATACCTCTACTTTGCAACACACCAAGGCATGACGAGTGCAAGCAAGGGCTCAATCTCACAAGACTCACAAGTAAAAAATGTGCTTATGTGCAGAAGCATATAGAGGCCGATCATCATCATGTCTATTCTTCAGATACACACATATGGACTCCTTTCGCTGGATGTAGCGTGTGGAATAGTGATTGTCCATGCAACCGAGTTGAGCTAATCCGATGCATAGCTCCGTTTGTAAAGCACACATTACTATGCCCCTTTCTGATTATACTTGGGAGAAATATTATTATGCGTGTGTCTCTCTCGCCAAGGAAGGGAGAAGATACCTATAAGTGATCATCTTTCCTCACTCAAGAAATACACACTAAAATTTTTTCGCTTACATCACACATCTCATTTCTCTCTCTTCAAGACTCGCTGGCCCAGCAGACGGACTTTTTCTTATGATTTTGCTGTGTGGCTGGTGATTATTAGGATGATGATGATGACGATGATGAGCCATCCAAAAAAGAGGTTTTTTCTCCATCTACTCCTCATGCATGCATGTGTAAAAGCGCCCGACCACCACCAAAAAAAGAGACTCGTCGTAATATGCAGTTGTAAGAGAGCATCATCATGAAACCAGGCAAGTCAAGGCAGGGCCAGCAGGAAAAAGAAGAAACTCAGCCACCACATGGCATGGGAAACGAAGAGGATGATAAGGATAAAAGGGGAGAACCCATAAGTAATATCGTCGACATGCAAGTGAGCAAGTTGCTCTCACAGTGAGCTTATTCCACTCTGTCTCTCCGTGTGAGAGAGTAGATGTTAAGTCGGTTCTCTCAGAAAAGTATTAGATACAGTCTCTGATGCCACAGAGACTGAGACGAGAGTCTCGGCAAGTGAATCAGCTTGCAAGCAACAACAACCAAAATATTTTTTCCAACAATTCCTCACCTCTCACACACTCATCTTCATCGAGCAGAGAGAGAGAGGTGCTAGAGGCGTTCATGTAGTGAGTAGAGGAGCTGCAGCGATACAACGTGCGAGGAGATGAAGAAGGAAAAAAAGAAGACTTTATCATATTATTTTGCACCAGTGTCCATTTCGTCTACAGTTGGGAATACGCTGTGAGACAGTGAGTTTCTTTTTTGAGACGTTCTCGCGACGAGTTGCTCCTTCTTTCCAATAAACGTGAAAAAAAACCTTTTGCTCCCCGTTTACTCGTCTTCTCTCATCATTCCGTTCGGGAGTTCCATCAAATCGTCGTTTTTTTCTACACTTGTCCCTTCAAACAAGAAGAACCACACAACGACTCCTTTCGTCAATGAACTCTTGTGTGACATCTAGAGCCTTGTCGGCGATCACTTTTTATTCTAGTTTTATTGCCGTCTTTAAGGAAACTCGAGTAAATCATAGATTATTATATACTCTGCATGTATAGCTCAGAGATTGATGTGTCTTTGTCCAGGAGAGGATACATAGTTGGAGTGAAGGAACGCAAAGAAATTGACTGGAGTAAAGCTTTAACAGAGTTCCAGAGCGAAATCAGAGTTTTCATGCAAACCTTATTTTATCTTCGTGTTAGTGACACTCTATAAAAATTTCAGGACTTTGTATTGCGTTATTATTGTGTGTGTGTGTGTAGTATTTGTGTAAAGTACATTTGTTCGTGTGTCGGAGTGCGCTTCGTATTCTCAGTTGAGCAGTAGACAGGATAACTCGACACACACACGAAGGCATGCTTGCGGTTTTTTACTCTAGTTTGTCCTCTACTTTTTTTCTGTCATCATTTTCGTCGTCAGCATCATCATCACTAACTTTATCACACGCCGCACCACCACATCACATTGAACCCCATATTTTGGAGTGAACACAATACCAGAAACTATGCATGATTACGCTACTATTGACTATATGCGGTGGGGCTGTTGTAGTTTTTTTATCAGTTGAATGTTTGACTTCATTGTGAACTCTACCCTCACGAGAGTCTGACGAGGTTCAGCTGCGAGTTTGTTCTCAACACAAAAGTGCACACACTCTGCCTCTGCATGTTTGAATGTGTTACCCGAGAGGATTACCAACCAATTCTGTCTGCTCGTCGAGTTGCTGGAAATCATAATACAACAGGTTGACTTGCAAAATTGTGACACAAGAGAATCAAACTCTCGGAGTCTCATCAAAAATCGTGGCTGGATTAACCTCGAAAAAAAAAGCCGGCGGATTCCTCCTAAATGTAAGAGGTAGTGGCAGTGGTTTTGGGATTTGCATTGTAAAAACCGACTTGACAAAGTTGTTCCATTCAAAAGTTGTGGAAATATGTTTGCCCTAAAAAGGGTTGAAACAACGTGACTCATTGTGTCTCTGAGTAAACCAAGTTTCATGGTAAAACTTTGTGGAAGGATTTCGCGCAAAATCTTGTGCATGCAACTGCTCCAGAGACTAGGAAAAGTCAGGAGTGAAGTGACAGTTCCGCAAGACTAAGTGAGTCGCCGTATGTATCTCAAAACGGTGCATTCATCGACCATCCTTCCACGCAACGCGTCCGAAAAACTTGAAAACTCATGAATTGAACGTGCTCTTGTTGGGACGATAGGAGGGAACTCGATTGTTTATTATACTGATAAATATCACGCTCACTTTTCATCTCGTCACTGGGACTAGTGAATGAACCAATTCATTACCAACTGGAATTTCTCTTCTGGTTCTCTCTCTTAAACACACTTTCCGTCTGCGTCTCACTCTCGCATATTTTGTATGCACATAAATCCATAATGCATGTGATTGTGTGAGTGCAAATTAATCAAAATTGTGAACTCTCCTGGTCCTCTCATGACTCACACCAAGCATAGTACGCTGCAAAATCTCTCTGGCGGTTGAGTGTACACACACTCTTCCATAAATTTAAATGTGTGAATGAATTAACACGATTATTAGGCAAGTGCAAGTGTGCGGAGCAACTGTGCAACGCTGTGGAGGGCAGGACTCACGAGAATAAAAACGGAGGCATGATTATCATCATGTTGATGAGGAACAGTTGAACAAGCCTATTCCCAGTTTTGTTCGTTTTGGCTGAGTGAGTAATAAACGTTTTTTCTTCTTCTCTTCTTTGCAATAATATATTTGCGTTTCATATTTCCAGCATGAATTCATGTGTATTCGCTCTGTTTATGGAAAGTGTGGTGGGATTTGTAGTAATACCAGCTCAATGCAGTGAGGAAGTTTAGACAACTCCTACAACAACCTTGAGTGGTGTGTGCAACACAAAAAATAAATACCCTCATGCTACAGCACACAGGCAGGGTTTTGTGCTTGATTCGTTTTCCTTCATTTCAACATCCAATATATGTTTTATATACGACGTAATCATTTTTGCGGCTGCGATTTTGCAACCATTGCGCTCAAAAGACATGCTCGTCCCTCTTTTTTCCACAAACAAATCCAAGAAAAAAATAGAGAGGTGAAGAGTTGCACAAAAATCCCTGGAGTAAACTGATGAATGCATGGAAAATTTACTGATGGATTAGTTGGGGAGATGGATCTTGGAAAAAAAGATGATGATCATCGTGATGACATGATTGCAGCAAGATGAGTTTTCATACATTCGAAGTCATTGGTACTGTACTTTTTGCGTCTGCATATCAGCACGCTAATGAATAAAGAAAATGTATTAATTAAGTGAGCCAGCAAAATATTTTCAGTTCGTCACTTTAAACAAGATTTCTATTCTTTGCATCTCACAATCCTGTAGAGAACAGAAAGCTAGCAGGAGTCGTCAATAGGTACGTACATATATGAGGCTCCATTATTAGTTTTTTTTTGCTCCTGTTAATTCTCCTGATTATATAACAATGGATATTAAAAACTAGAGTCTTCAACTTGTTGAAGTTGAACACTATAAAATCACTCACTGGGATTGATTGTGTAGACAAAAACACTCTGCTCCTCTCCCTCTCTGTGATGTCCGAGTGGACAATATACGTAAAATATGAAGAACGTGTACAACACAAGTGGTACACATGTTTGTACATGCATCTCAGATAGAAGATAATAATGTGACTCCTCTTCCCTCACTACATTATTATGTCGACCGATGCATCTTCCCTGTGTGTGCAACACTGTGTTTGATGCTCCAAGGACAACAGGAATTTTTTTAAGCCGTTACGCTAAATCACTTTCTTGAACCGTAGAAGAAGAGAAAAAAATTTGCACAGCAACATCTTCAGTGTCACGTCAGAGAAGAGAAGGGGAGATGAGAGAGGTAGTGGCAAAAGAGTTGAAAAACTGATCCACTCGCTCATTATTATTTTCTGGTATTCCAAAAGAACCCCATCCGAAATGTATCACCATAAAGTCATTTTTAAACTCAGAAGGTAAGGAGCAACTAGTGAGCAGAGGTGCACACACAAAACATGGCCTGAAAGGTTAATCTAACAAGAAGACCATGAGCGAGAGCTTGATGTAGGTCTCACACAAACGTAACAAGAAATGATGATGATTCCTTCTAATTTTTTATATTCGTCTTGTAAAAACACCTTTTTGGACAAGTTGCAACAACTCTCGTCATCATCATTCTCAAGTAATGTATATCAAATTGCCATATCGTTTTGTGAGCATGATTTAGACTCGTTGCTCCTGCATTAGCTTTGACTTGATGATATATGGAGTGGTCACACCACATTTCGTTGCTGGCGTTATAGTTTTTTTTGCTATTTTTTGAATTCTGTAATAGTTTAATGAGTTAGTGACATAATGCAGAGAGATATCTTTGTAATGAGAAGACACATGGAGAAGGGATTGGTGCGAGTTGAGCAAATTTGTGAGAATCCACGCATCCTCAGATTTGCCCAAAAGAAAAGCAAAATTTCTCAAACATTGGTTTCTTACCACTAATTTGGCTCCACCCGGCTCATCATTACAGCTAATCCCCCATGCTTTGTTTGCTCTTGCCTGAATTTCTAAATTGGTGTATAATTACACGTCATGGAGTTATCCAAGATTTACAGCAATGCTTGAACTTTAATAGGAGATAACCTCAGTGAGTAAGACGAAGAGTACATTTTTGATTGTATTGATAAGAAAGTAATTCTTTATTGTTTCAACTAATTCCAGTGCTAACAATCATCCAGGACTGCGCTGGCCTCACAGTGTATTAACTTATCAACAACATTGCCAATTAAGAGAGAAAAAAGTTTCTAGGCCGACGTAACGCTACGAGGAGAGATTCTTTCCTGACAAGAAACACTCCGCTCACCCACACCACCACATCATATCATCTTCACATCTCATGAGCAGCGATATAGACGCACTCATAAAACAGAAGCGGAGTACGAAGAGAGAAGTGAGATAATTCAGAGAACATGCACACAAAGAGAATATTATTCATCTGTCCATTATAATGAATATTACTAAATTGTAAAGAAGCCCAGAAAAAAAACGCAAGGGAAGACTTGCCGTTTTTTACTCTTTCAGTCTTTATACACACAAAGTAATGTGCTCATGAATCATATATTGAGTCCGAATAGAGAGGGAGAGTAAAGAACATTATACGTACATCATATATCATACGGATAAAAAGCAATCACTTTGGAAGATTTACAACAAACTAATTAGCTCTCTTGACTTAATTTTTGTTTTACCTTCGGTGAGTCTGTGTATTGATGACTTTTTTCGTTCTCCACTCCAAAAAAAATACGTCCGTGAGTGCGCGTATAATATTGATATAAGCACCTACATTTAATATATACGTACAAAGCGTAATAATTTGCTTGGTGTTGTGGTTCTGGTGGTAGAAAAAGAAGTGCACGGTGGTGGTAGTGTTGTTACCACCTGATGTGAGTTGTTATTACATTGTTGTTAAAGCTAGTGAAACAGTTTTTTCTCTGTTTCTCTCTCTCTCTATCTCTCGACGTCTATTGATTGTATAATTGTATTGTGCTCAAGTTGTTATTTTTTCGTGTCTTTTCTCTCTCCCTCTCTCGATCTTTGATATAGTTCCATTTATCTCCTTCAAAGTCATCTCTCTATTGCACAGGTAATACACGTAGAGTTCCCCCATTAAAACGTGTGAAGAACACATTTCTTTTATGTTGTGAGACTCCACTCTTGTGGTTAACCGTCCAGATACTCAGTATATCCGCACTGATTCATGGGTGACGACTAATATGTTACAATAATGATGAACATGTGTTGAACACAGAGAAAAAGATGTGCGCAATCATACAATCATAATTTCGTGTTGAGAATAAAGTGACGCTTCTCCAACGACTACACCTTGACAAAGACTTGCAGCCGAAGAAGCATCCTCCTCATCATCATCACCCTTCTAATCATCATCATCGAATTTGTTCTACACTGCGAGAAACACAGCAGTCGTATAGACATTGACATTGACGTTAAGCGTGCAAATTGAAAGATTTATTGGATTTGTATCAGCATCACGGGAAACACAAACGGCCTATATATTTTTCTCTCCTCTGGATTGTGTAAGCCATTCACTACTCCTCGTTTTTTCCTCAATAATTAATTTGTTGCTTGTGTCTAAGGAGCAATTTTCATCTCATAAACTCGCTTGGTCGCTCTTTTCTACGAGCTTTTTTTGAACACCAACCTGCATTATCTCGGCCTCTCTCTCATGCCAAAATGCCAAACGAAGTGTGCACAACCACGCTAATCACAATGTTGGAGTTGACATGTGTGTTAGTCCTCCTCTAGTAGTTGTGCCAAAAGTGAAATGGGAAAAAATGCAGAATTTGGTAATCCTTTTCAATTAACTATACTCAGCAATTTTCCAGTAAAAAAATCAAAGCGAGAATCCCCGTCTCCACCTTCTTGCTTAACTTTTCTATCAAAATCTATGGTAATCGTCTCCCTTTATAATTATCCGATATATGCATGACATCACATTGCGTTCCAGTTGAAAATTAAAAGTCTACTTTTGACATTATCACAAACCACCACATCAAGGCACACACAAAGTCCAAATCATGCCCACCACACACACTCACGGAGACTCACAACAGGTTCTTTTGTGTGTGTCGATGTGCCCATGAAGCACTTGGAATATTATTTTTGTAGCAATTATCCCTTTTGCGAGAGTTTTGTGTGTGTTTCGCTCTCTGAATAATAACTAACTACATGGACAGAGAAAAAGCTGCAAGGGAAAAAGCAGGCGTGTTTCTCTCAATATAATATCCTTTTGATGTGAATGAATGAGCAATCGTGGTTTTTTTGTCTACCCACGCAGTGGTACAACAACACGCCCGGTTAAGTTCAGGAGCTGACAGACAGACAAAAGCCGACTCTTTATATCTCAGTCAAACTAGAAAAGAGACACACACATCTCCTCGACATATAGAGTCATATATAAAAACTTACCAAGGTTTCTCTCTCTTTACGCTCTGCATAAAAATATTTTTTGCGAGTATATTTGTTGATAGAGCGGAAAGGGTATCGTTTACATTACGACATAATGATAACTGCAATTAACTCATCTCTCTCTGTCTGAGCTCATGAATGTTTAGGAAATATTTGAGTAAACGAGACATCTTTATTGACATTCGCAAAAAAACCTTTTTTTTAGTCTTGAGAGAGGATTAAACACCCTCTGAAATTATACAATGGTTCTGTGGTTTCTATATTGATGCACATATTTTGATCGTTGGTTGTGATTGTCGTTTGTAAGTTTTGTATTTTGATGCAAGTCGGTTTCTTACTGATCACATCATCATTATCATCATCATCATCGAGTAAGCCAGTGGTAGTAATGGTTTGTCTTTCTTTTTTAAAGCTCGTAGTAGAATAGTAAGTGAGGACTGGTAGCAATCAATATGTTGTGGTCGATCCTGAACATCATTCCAAACATATAGATCAAGCGTAGAAGGAGAAGCTCTCTACAAGCGCAAAAAAAACTTACACGCACACACTTCTATGCTCGGAGTAATAACAGCAGCTGAAGCATACATTATTATCAAAGAAGAGCAATAAATCAATCGGGAACATCTTCTCAAATCAGAGGCAGCTTCTAATAAAGACGATAACATGGACAGAGGAGGAGATGATGACGACGACGAGGACTGAGTAAATTTTTTAGGAGTTGAGAAAATAAAGTCAGAGGAGAGAGAGAGAGAGAGAGAGAAAAGAAGAGGTTGAAGAGAAAAAAAAACTAGAAAAGAAGAAAGAGGTGAGGCTTAGGTTTGCTCACGGTTCATGTAAATGTTCGTTTGTTTGTTGGGTGCGGACTGAAAAAATGAAACATCATTGAGAATGGCGACGGCTATTTCATTCCTCCACTTTTTACTACCATCACAAACAGTTGAAGACACAAGACTCTGTTTTAGTAACAGATCTTCAAACTCACCCCATGCGCTTATGCGTTAATGCCTTACCTTTCCCTCCGAGTTGCAGGGGGATGATGCGTCTGCGCGTATAAAAATTGTCTTGTGAAATCCAAAAAATGCGTCATTGTCAATGGTAATGATGATAAAGCCTAACTGAAAGGATGATAAAACTGACGATGTTTATATGAGAAAAGGGGAGACTGCTGCTGTGCTTCTGTTGTTTGCTTTAAAAAAATATTTATTTACAGGTAAAAATATACGTGAAGAAAAGAAGTACCTAGCGCACACGGAGAGAAAATCTCTGTATCTCTTGGTGGATGCCGCCGCCGTGTTGAGTTCTTAACTAAAGCCTCAGACTTTATGTGACGTGCGTTCACTCCATATTCTCAAAACACACAGGCGAAGAAGCAATGGGCAGAGAGAAGAAGCTCTCGAAGTAATTTTTTTATCTGAAAACTTTGATGTAACGTCCAACCTTACGACTGGTAGAGTACCAGAAAGTGTTTCTTCTCTTTTTCTTCTAAGAGCAAGCATAAACGAGTACAATTTAAGTATCGAGAAAAGCCACGTTTAACAATCCACTGAATACATGTTGGGGTGACGCTGCTGGTAATGTGTATGATGATTATATGCACTAGGTTTTGATAGTGCTTTCCTGCTACTGCGTGTGGGAACCAGAGTCAATGGAAGGTACAAAAGCGAGATAAAAAGAAGGGGTGTGGTGAGGCAGGGTAAACAATCTGTCATTGTGGAACATCTTTCCTTTCTTTACATGCCACACATTATCCATTTAAAAGTATTGGAGTGAGTACATGCCCTCTCTTCTTCTGTACGTCAGAATTGAACAAGACGAGAGTAAGTTTGTTCCCCTTTTGCGAGGGATAATTGCACAATATTACATTTATCACGTCGAGTGCGCCATATTTATTGGTGGCCGCGTTATTTTGTGAAGACTTAAATTTTTAGATGGCAAATCGCAGTTGAGTAGTCAGTTTGGTATGCGTAACATGCGTAATATTCTTTTCAACGATGTGAATCATTCTCCAATTTGCTCTGATCTCAGAGAAACGGGGTGTTATTGACAGTGGGCACAAGTCAGTGTGAAACGAGTTCAGAGACGAAGCAGACCGGATGCGAGAATGTGTGTTTGTGTCTGCACCGAGACTCTTTGGTGTGACAATCACTCGAGATATCACTCTGCATCGGCCCCGGTCGTAAATGGATGAAATATGTTGAGTGTTGAGTTTGACACTTGGAGTCGTCCTCATGATGTGAAAGTAAACTTGGGATATTATGTAGAGAGTGGCGAAAATGTTATTGTACTCTCTGCTCGCTTTTACACAGTGTTCAAACAAGAATACATACTTAATAAATGATCTGATTTATGGGGCTGTAACAAACGAACGAAATTGCGTTGATGAGTTCCTCGCCACACATTCCACCTCTACAAAGTTGCATACGTGGAGGAGTTGACTCATGTACTGGCTCTGTGTGCTTCTACATCAGATGAACGCAAGTGTTGCGGAATTACATTGATCCCTTGTGTGGGTAAGCAGGCATGAAAATAGTGAGTTCAAACTTGGATATCGGTTGATCCCCATGCAATGCTTTGACGAGGTCCACAATCATTTCCAAACATACATCATCATCCACTCCTCCCTGTCTACACACTCAATCCGGTAGGATGTTTTTGGAGTTGGAAATCCACGACGACGGCGACGACCACGTGCTAAAGTGTTCAGCACACATTTTTACTCGCATGACTCAACATGTGTGGAACTCTCCATGTTCCCTGGTGAAATTAGGCATTGGACAAATACCATTTCCACGGGTTTTATGTACTATCTAAACATTCAAAATTGACAGTGTCGTCGACACACACGTCTTATTTGATTATCCCAAAAATATGTACTACATACATGCCAATGTGTGGTTCGTGATACAAATTCTTTATGATTTAAAAAAAATCGTGCAAAATGTGTTGAACTTAGTAATTTTTACGAGAGAATTTTGTTCCGGAGCTTGGCCTACTTTTACAGAAATTGTTTGGCACACAATATAACAAAATGGATTTTAAAAGTCAGCTATTCTCCAGTAAATTACTGAGTGGTGTACGTGTACTCTTTACCATGGAATGTATATATATATTTAGTTTCTCTACGACCAACTCCCATGTACTGGGATTGCACTTAGTATCTCAATTAGATTCAGATAATGTGTACTTTTCGCATGATCTTTTGCCAAGGGATGCCTAGTTCGTCTCTATTCTACGCTTTTGTACTGAAACACTGTATTTTGTCTGTACTCTCTTTTCTTTTCCATTTGAGAGCAATGAGATAGACTTCGAGAGGTTGATGGATTTCCCCAGCAGGATTCGGCATCTCGTAATTTACGACCACTTTTTCTCTCTTCCACTCTTCTGTACGAGAGGAGCACTTTCTTTCTTCGCATTTGCTGAAAAGTTTCTGTTTTTCAGATTTCACACGCGTTACCAAAGTGTCGGCCAACTAAGCCAAGCACTTTAGGGCTTAGGTGCTGCAATAGTGTACTTCTCTCGCACACCATGACGTAAATAAAGAAGATGGGGTTTGACGATGATGATACGATAGCAAAATGATGCTCATCATCAGCCTCCTCCTTGTACATACATCTCAACCACCACACCGTGCCTCCACTCCACACTGCAGCTCTTCTGCTTACGCTCGTGTGTAGCCTTTCAAACACTCTTTTGTATACACTTTGGCCATTCTGTGGATATGCTTCCACCGTACATATTTACGTATATTTTTATTTTATGCATATCTGCTTATGGAATAAAAAGATATTTTTTTAGAAAGAAGAACCAAAGGAGCATTATTACTGCGGGAAGGTCGTAATCACTGTTGACCACACGCGAGGCTTGCCTCATCATTACAATATGACCATAATGGGATGAACGTACATCCTTGTAAGCAACCACCTTACCATGCTCGCTGACAGTGTCTGTCTCTCTGTCTTTTCATGTAAGAATCACTTCACAAACGAATCTCCTTCGTAAGTCACACAGCCCGTCATATCCTTGTGTGCCGCCGTCAATGACACAAGATTGAAAAAGAAAGAAACAGAACCTGTGTGCGGTGCTCTACCAGCAGAGAGAGAGGGAATTGTATATTGCATGTGAACCTTCGCTGATTCTTGGAAGCAATGTAAAAGTTTTGTGCAGAAGAGAGCAAAGGAGTTTTCTGAGAGCAAAGACTGAGGGAAGGCGTCTTCTACAAAAAATGTTGTGATTTCTTATTATTATTATAGCGTACAATTTTTTTTTGAGAATCTACGCGAAAATAATGCCGAAACTGGGTGTAGTTAGCATCCCGTGCTCTCATCATCATCATGCACAAGTGTGTGAGTACAACTCAACAGGATATCCGAAGTATGAAATTGCTTTTCCCATCGTTCCACATTAACCTCATTACCATTATCACGATTAGCCAAGTGAATTACCTAAATTCGACGATATACATACATGCTAAAAAGTATGGGATTCGCAAAGGACGTTTTCGTCGAGATGGTTGTGCGTAAAGGACGTGAAGTACGAAGAAAAAATGTCTGCATGACGACTCACTCTTCCAACCCAATTTCATGCCTGAATTTGTCTACATTTTCTCCCTTTAACGACACTCGGAAAAGCGCCGCTGCATCCCTGTTTGAAATGTCTCCTTTCTTCACAAAGAGAGGAAGATGAGAATCTCTTTGTTTCAAAATGCTCTTTATTATATGGAGCAATTGAGTTGCTTCGCGAGGAGGATACACTGCAGTAATATAAATTTGTCTTCAAGAAGTCGGGGATGGTGCAGAGAAAATCATGACATGGAGTCATGGAGCTACAGCAGTCCTACGGGGAAATAGTTTTTACTCAACAGTTGTCAGACTCATGTTGGCTTCCAGTGGCTTTTGTTGGGATTGCATAAGAGTTGAGACAAAACGCTTTATTTCATTGAGTTTGAGTTCTCTCTGCTCGCCGTAATTTACTTTATTACCCACCTGTGCGACTTTTTGTATGCAAAGCAGGAAAAAAGCGAGTGTTTGCCAGACGAGTGACTCACCAAAATGACTTTTTAAGTAGTATAGTATACCTCCCCTCCTCGCATCCACACAGAGAACCTACCGAATATGAGGTTTATGAGTTAGTAGTTTTCACTGTGAATCACTGGTCTTGATTTGACATCAGTTTGCAAAAGACCTGTTTGAGCATATCCGTGTCATGTCTAGCGATGATGGGTACACAAAAATGGCGGACATTATTTGTAGCAGCTGGGTTGGAAAAAATTAGAGACTTGTAGTAAATCAGCTTTAGGAGACTTTTTATGCTTGAGTAGAAGGAGGGAAGTAGAGTTAGATTTCCGAATTTGGAAATGGACGTCGCCTCGGCCTCAAGAAGCGGAAATCAAGCAGGTTATTTCCTTTTTGTGAGTGTGTGAAATTTCCGTTTTTCTCACTCCGTTCTTAGATGTCACCAAAGTTTGGCGGCAGTAGACGAGTAATGTATACATGAAATTTTGTCGACTGTGCAGTGTATAACGGGCATACATAATTCTCGGATGTCCCGGACCGTATTTTTTCAACCTGAGAACAAGACATTTGCTTCCCAACGATTTACTACGGCTTTCCGTTTCCTGAAAGAAAATTTTTTTAAAAAACCAAAGGAAAACCTGCACACATCCTTCTTCCACTCCTGTTCACAGTAGTGGTGCAGAGAAGCAATTTGATCGTTTTGTCATTAGTCATTTTAAGCTCAGTCTGACTCGTAATTTGTGGGACGCTAGGGAATTTTAAAAGGGCATGTACTGGTAAATGAAGGGCTTGTCTTCGTTCTAGTTCTCTTTTTTTAACCGTGATTTTCCCCTTTCTTTTGTGAACACAGCAGATGTCGAGATACGGACAGTGCACGAATAGACATCCTTACTTCCTATGGCTGTCGTTGCTGTGCACACACAAGGCTTCCGTAGAACTTGCCTTGCCCATTTGGTTACATCTGTGTGCGCATTTAAGACGTCAAGATTCAAAGTTCACCACAATGGCAACTTTACAAAGGAGTACAACTTTTAGTGTGTTTCACCGTGCAGTGGCGGAGGCACAGCCATCTGCATTTTCCCCACATTCTAAATCGCTCACTCCAATTACAAACAATTAGGAAAACTCGGGAGGACAAGGGAAGGAAGTGTATTTTTTGTAGAAATTTTCCTCTCAACGGATAAAGGTTATTTCCGTTGTTGGGAACAAAGTGAAACGAAATCGTAAATACTTGGAACCAACTTTGTCTCACATGCTCCGTCACAAGAGGCTTGTCACATATTGTTCCGTGGTGCACCTGCCAAAATTATTGTGATATGTACCGTCTATAGCTTTGCCAACTAATCTGCAATTTGTGAAACCGTATTATTTGTTAAGAGTTGCGCGAGTTTAGCAAAGCCCATTTAAAAGACTTTGCACTGTCAAAGATAGTATGCGATTTTCCTAGCAAAAACCATGATACTTGAGAACATCTCTTAGATGCGAACAGCACTTTACTAATGCAAACAGCAAGGTTTTTTTTACAAATTTTTAAATTCATCAACACATTTTTTTACATCCACGAGAGCTTAGTATGGGCTGTTATTTCAACTTGTGCAGTTATTTGAGAAGACCTGCACAAATTTCAAAATCCCATGTAATCCCATCATCCTCACGAAGGTAATGATGAGGTACAGAAGATGCACTTTTCTGCATCCCCCACACCATCCTCATCATCCTAATCACAGTCAGACTGGGTGGCTATTTTATTCATCCGTTGAAAGACGTTGGATGTCCGAGAGTCCGTGGGTTGGCTGTCTTTGTTACCTATTGCAGGAGCCGGTCTATTCATTAACTAATTGCAGCTGAGTCCACACGAATTGCTCTCAAACATTTTTCTTCATATTCTTGCACCTTTGCCTGATCCCCTTTGTTTCAAACAACTTGTTACTCTCATCCTGTTTCTCACTTGTCTCCCTTCACTTGTGAGATCAACCCGAAATTCGAGTAGTGGATACGATTATTTCGATACGTTTCAAAATCCAAACATTTTTATAACATCATCATCAAATCTCCTTCGAGAAAAGCTTTGTTTCTAGTCAAGGGCAGAATTTTTACATGTTTTGTTCACTCATATGACGACCATAAATACGCAGCTCAAATGTGTATCTGTATAGATTTAGGTACGACAGATATGTTGTATCTATATGTAATGAGTTTGCTAACTTGTTTTGCTTGCCATTACACGAAACTGATGAGGGTAATGATCATGAGGATGATTAATAAACAAAATTGTATGAGTCTTGACGAGCATTCTTTTCACTCTGATTGACAGATCTTGGCTCATGTGATTTGCAAGTGGAATTAATGCAATGATAAAAAATGTGCAATGCAGCGCTAACAAATATGGGGCTGGTTTTTTGGCCTCCAAGGATGATGCTCACTTGCAAAAGAGGTTTACACACAAACAAACATAGATGCGACGTGATGATGAGTCTAGTGCTGAATTTGGAGGGTATTTTTTTTAGT
This sequence comes from Alloscopus bannaensis, assembly GCA_027743745.1. Lineage (NCBI taxonomy): Eukaryota > Metazoa > Arthropoda > Collembola > Entomobryomorpha > Entomobryidae > Alloscopus > Alloscopus bannaensis. The sequence continues at coordinate 68,271 of JAHZMW010004029.1, forward strand.
TTTTTCTTCGAGTATGATTTAATCGTGTTCAGAGTTTCCACTTACTGTGCCGACAAAAAAAAGCTAAAGTTCCTCCAACTTTGAATTGGTGGTGGTGGGTGAGTTTGAGCCCAAGAAAAATTCAAGTGTGTTTACAAGAGTACCTGGAAAGCGCATTAAGCCATCGAATTAAGCTTGGAATTTGAACAATGGGAAAAGAAAAGAACATGGACCTACGACATGTCCTTCATGTCCACTCATTTAGTGTCATCTTACTGTGGCCACTCCGTCGAGAAGAGACACCATTCTCTCCTTTTCTTTTAGTTTTGAAAAGGCGACATGACGACTAATGGGAGAATGGAGTTGCGCGAGTTTAAGAATCGATCATCAATATGAAAATGAATGTTGATTGTGTATGTTGTTGCGCTAACGATCTTCGAAGTTATGTGTGAGAACCACGAAGGAACACAACAGTGGTTTCACGTGTGATTAATAGTGTAATTATATTACACTCACTTGTTGAGAGAAGCGTACTACGCCGTCCTGCAAAATGAGGATACTGCCACACCGCTTCGAAAGCAAAAGAGTGATGATGATGATCATATATCCATCGGAAATGTATTCAGTTTGAGTGTTCGCCGTTCAAAGAAGAAGAAGCAATACATGAAATAATGGCAAATTGTAAAACATCACCAGCAATCATGTGGTATCACTCATATCGTCGCTCAAGACTAAATTATTTTCTATTGTGTATGCATTTGTGTGAGTTTCTCTCTCTCTCTCTCTCGTAACCTGACATTCAAGAAAAGACGGCGTGCAGTAAAAGTGCCTATGTGTCTAAGCATTATGTGGCAATCGTGTCCCGTAAAGTTGCGAGAATAAAATAGAAAATTTGTGTAAAGGGTGATGGCATGTCAATCTGCATTTTCTGTGAGACTTCCCGTACTGCAAGGAACGAGCAAGATGCAAACACACTGAACTTGCCACACCGTCGTTATTATTCCTTCAGAAAAGATTTTATTCGAACCAAAAATGCGAGGCGCAATTGTGTGTTGAACTCACACACATGGGTTAGGCTGGGCAGGCGAGTAATAATCATAATAATAATAATAATATGGGCAGCTCATTACCGGGTTCATTAAGGACAAGATAATCATTTAGAAATGAACTGTTTGCTTTTAAAACTTGCAGGATTTTTTGGCTCATCTACATGCTGGCTCACTCGCATGCACCAAGACGTATACACGCATAATATTCACAGAATGTGAGCACTGTTTCTGTGAGAAATACGACGGATGTGTACACACACAATGTCTAATCTAAAGTAAAAAAGTGAAAGAATAGAGGACACACAAAATCACATCAAGTCTTACATTAAATGAAAGAAAATGTATGGCCCCTTCATCTCAAATGGTTTCTAGTGTATGAATGTGTGAGCGTCTGCATTGTGTATTCGTTCGCAATTTACAGAATTATGATTATTTTTTTGGCGTAAAAAAGCATTTTAGATTTCAAAGTTAAACTTTGCATGAGCAGAAAGAAAATTGAGCTTGAAATGAGCGATGAACACAAGTTTTATGGAGACAATGTGATTTGAGGAGCGTACATCCACATTTGTATTGAATCGTGAATAGATTTTGTACGAGAAAATGCATCCCCTCACTCTTGTCGGAGAAGTGTTGTGTGTGTGTTTTTTTTTCGAGTCAAATCTGAACGATAACGAGTCATGCCATGTCTGTACTTCGGAGATGTGAGCGACCTGTACAATTACCATTAACATAATCATCACCATTGCATCGTCGTCGTAGTCGTCGTCATCTCTAGTCTCCTCTCTTCGCTTCTCAATACATTTTGGAAGAGCCCTACCCAAAAAAAGACTGCGTTGGTTCCCTATAAAATCAGCATCAAACGCGTAATTATCCTAAAATTATGCAATATTTGGTAGATTAGAATAGACAGTAATCATGCTTCACACTGATTGTCTTACATGTGTGGAGATGCACACACGTTTCTCTCAGTTTGGGAACAACGCGTCAGCGTCGCTCCCCATCTACACACACGTCGTCGTAGTCTCTCCCCCGAAGATCAAGTCGCTCACACGTAAAGGGATATGAGCATTAAAGGTGAATTCACGGCTCCATGTAAACTCATAATATTACCTGTTGCTCAGGGTGGTTTTCACTTGTTTCGCTAGTCGGCCCACCTCTCTCTCTCTCTGCCTATATCGTTTATAAAGGAAGGGAGAAGGATGAGTATATACGTTTCGACGTGGATGTGCTGATTATTGATTACTCATTATAATCGAAGGCTCTCATGTGGTCGTCCAGTTGAGCTGTGAGATTTTTGATCCTTCTTCTTTGAGAGAGAGAGAATCAGAGATCCCTTCCAACTTTCACCTGTACGCTTTGCAATAATCACTTTATGCGAAAAATTATGCACAACTAAATGATGATTAATTACAGGTTCAAATTAGCCAAGCAAATCGTTAATGTTAGAACAGTGCACTCACCCTCGAAAAGAACCAACGCAACAATTTTTTATCATTTTTGTCTTGACTGTATTATTACCTATGTAGTCATGCAGTTTTTGAATGTGTGACTTGGTACATAACACAGGCGTGTGTGTATGTATTTGCGTCTGTAGAAACGCCGGAAACAAACCAATTAGGGAAGTAAGACATGACATGCGCTTTTCATTTTGGCACAACGGGTTAATCCTAAAGCAGCTCATATAGATGCATGCCATATTACGAAGAGAGTGTGTACAAAAAGTCAAATTTTCTCTTTCATGCCTTCAAGACTCGCGGCTGTAGGTAGAGAGAGAGAGAGGATAAGTGAGCTCTAAAATCTCCAAAATATTACACACACTCACACACTTTGCAACAAATAAGGTAACGCGCTCTCTGGACACTTTGTCGTAAATCTGTCACATGTCCTAATAAAACTCAATCTTCATTCCGATGTGTGTCCACGTTTTTTCATACCCTCCTAATCACACGTTCATCTATGAATGCGTACGAAAGCGCTTCGATACATAACTACACAGATAATGCCGATTGTATACCTACGTTTGTATATGCTCATTTGACGGTATTTAATTATTTACACTTGCTCCTTTTGGATGTTCAAAATGGAAATCCTTTAGGTGATTGAGCTTGGGGTTTGGTGTGTCAGCAATTTAAGCTGTGGAAACCTTGGCTTAAAAAGGGATTGCCAAAAGAAGAAAAGTGTTTAAAAGAGTCACACACAGACACACACACACACATTTCTCGCGTGAACTCTTTTCTCTCTTTGTACTTGGCAAGGAGGATTTATTTAATTCATTTGCACACTACAATTGCCATTTTAGCATTTTTCTAGGGCTTGGCTTCATTTACAAGGAATTGCTAGTTGTGCAGAAAAAATAGGAGGCTGTGTGGCTGCCTAAACGAAATTCATTCCTTGCTGAATGCATCATGCTTACCACTTGGAATCACCTCTAGTTTTTATGTGTAAGGCAGGCCATGAGTAAGAAAAATCTCATCTTGACGACCGAAAGGGCTCGTTTCGTTAGTTACGATGACTAACCATATTATTGTGTATCTGTATGTCCAATAATATGCTTAGGTAATTTATATAATAGTTTTGCCATTTTGCAAGACACATACACTCGCCACCAGCACAATGACACGCCTGAAGTGCAGTGGCAGCCAGCATGGTTATTCCTAAGTATTGGTGGATTTATATTCGAGTTGACTGAATGTGCAAACTGCATACAATTCCGACAAGTGTGTACGCTTTTGCTTTGGCTGCCATCGTCGTCGTGTGTAATGCTAATTTCATTTCACGATTTATGCTTTCAAATCCCATGCAAGTCATAATTCATCGCCAAAAGTTCAACTCACGTACAGCAATTGCATTCTCCTATACACACTTAATTTGCCTTCCTACAGGTCGGCTCTCTGGCTCAAAGTCGGTTGGTATAGTGATGAGGAATTTTGTACTGGTTGTGGGGAGCATAATGTTACTATAAAGATGCAATGTGTTATGATTGTGTATTACATACACGTCGACATAATCCACACACAAAGAATGTGCTACGCGATACAATAACACGCTGATTGCGCCAGAAACAGCGCTGGCATCTCAGAATATTATTGTCTTGGCTCATATCTCTGCGAAAAATATAATGTAACTTGTTCTAGTCCAATTTTTAACACATGAACACACACTTTTAACACCAAAAACAAACTCTGGAACGAAACTTTACTCTTCAAAAAAGTATACTCCCAACAGTAGCTTGGTGTGGCGCGTACACCTCTGGAAGAACAAGTCAAAGGAATTGATGAATGGTAATGCGTTCAGAGCTGTCAATATATCAAACCTGTAATCACGTGCACTTACACTCTGAATTGAATGGTACTCACTCAGTGACTCAAGTCACGTTAGCTGATGCACTCCAATTTGCATTTCTCTCTTCTTTCTCTTCAAGCCTCTATTGCTCTGAATGGAAATGAATATATTCCGATAGCTCTAATGGTCGCATCGTGTGGGATTTGGGTATGTGTGTGTGCCGGCAATACGTCTTCTGGTTTACGAGCTACTACTTGTCCGATAAGTAGTTTCTGCTTTCCTTAAAAAATCCTCACTCCAAATTATTGCTTTCCCTCAATTCCATCATCTCGTTAGACCGTCCTCCTATTCTTCTGCCAATGTGCCGCCTCTCTCTCTCTTTCTATTTCTCATTTATTAAAAAACGGAAAGAATTGCAGAGTACATGTACAAAGCATTTATTTTTCTCCAGAATGCAGGACTCGTTGAACACTTCTGTGGGTTGGGTAGGTATCATGCATGACTTTCTTCTGAAACTAGCTGGTTGCACTCCACCAGTGTAATCTAACAGGTTGTGCGTAATTGTAACCATGTGTCTGTCTAATATTATGTTCCTTCCACTACACCTTTGCTGTGTGAACGTTGTAACAAGACAGATGGGAAGGAACGACTGAAGTCATCTATTGCCAGAACAAGTGTGTACGTTTTCACACCACCATACAATCGTTTACCAAAAAATAAGGGGTTTGAGAAAAGAGGAATACTTCTTGCTGGCATTTTCGATTTTAAAATAGTGTACATGGATGTGTGTGTGCATGAAATCATGCATGCTGTCAGAATCAGTCATTCAGTCAGTGGGATGGAATGGCAAGGAAACGAGGAGAAAAGCCAAAATGCTGTTGCTTGTAGGAGTACAAAAAATTCCTTATCTCCTCTCTCTCTCTCTCTTCCTTTCTTAGGTAGACGAGTACGTATAGATATATATATCTGTGTGTGTGGTGTGAGCAAGGATTTGAATAAGTGACGTTGGTGGACCGTGGACGTGGGAGAATTTTTATTACCTGACACTTTTTCCACCTATTACCATCCTCACATCGAAGGGGAAAACGGTGTGCATACCACCACCGTGCCATCATGGCTGACAGAGTAATTTTGTAAAAGAAGCATAAACTTTTCGAATGTACGAACGGGGTGGTGCGTTTTATGCACTCGCAAATTGTGTTTGAGCCGTGTTTGTGCTACACATTTGAAATGTTTGTGCAGTTTTGAAGGGCGAGGATAAGAGTACATACTACCGATGTAATTAGTGAGACACGTGTTAAATTCGCGGAAACGTTAATAAGACTTGGACCAAGTGTTTCTGTCCATTTTACTCTTCCAAAAAGTTTTGTTTTTTACTCGTGGCAAGCGTTTATTAACACAAGGCGGACTCGCCAATAGTTTTCCTTTAAAAGCTCTCTGTCTCTACTTCTGAACTAAGACAATCATCAATCTTTAATAAGTTTTTTTCCCGAAGAATGCACTTAAAGTGATGTGGTTTAGCCTCTCTTTCTCTCTCGCTCTCCAAAGGTTTTTTGATGATTCATGGTTCACAGACGGTGCTTGAAGGCATCATCATTCCTTTGAGAAAGCTGTTAAATGTGGTAGCAGTCCGTAAGGGTTGAAGCTTAATGGGTTGTGGCATTACTCAACGATTTCTGGAAGGAGTCGTAATTGTTGACAAGGAACTGAGTGAATCCAGTCAGTCACTGGGTTAGTGTTGAAGCGAGCTTCAAGCTTGTGAAGCAAGACGAGCAAGTCTTTTGTTGAAAATCATAAAAAAGGGCCGATTAGATAGAGAGAAATCAAATGTAGGGCATAAAAAATGATCATCTTCACAAACCCGAACGATGTCTTCCAAACGATCGAGAGGCACAGTGAGAGAGAGAAAGAGAAAACGAGAAACACGAAACTAGATTAGGACGGGAAAAATGCATAGCCATTCGACTCCTCTGTTCAAAATGAGAACTGAATTGGGTTGCTGTTTATTTTGAGTTTTTACGACTCCCTTTAGGGTCTCCAAAGTGGAAGTGGATTTTGAAGATGTGGAGAAATACCAGAGGCTGACTCTCTCTCCCTGAAGCTCATCTAAAGATATTTCCTTTCACATGCGTACATCCACGGATCTACTCGTAGACATCATCCGCTTTTTATATACATATTTTTTTATGTATATTATGCATCCCTCTCTCATTCTCTCAGTATGCGAAGAAAGAACAAAAACGAAGCCACATACATATATTTTACATTTTCACAGCCGGTGCTCCGCTACAAACAACATGTTGTGGGTTAATGTTGTAGGCGAATATCTTCCCTTGAGTTAGCTAACCACATGCCTTTCATAATATTTTGTGATGCCTGCTGCTGCTGAAATGCCGGCTTCCCTGTGTTTTTTCCTTCTTCTCCTCCTAATGCTAATAATCCGTGCATCCTTTCTGGACGTGACCAGCCTTCTTCGTCTAGCCACTTAACCCATCACATCACCACCACCACACCGTCATGCAATGATACTAACAGATGGACACTATCCTCTGTTCTGTCGTGTACATATTTTTTGAAACACGCCACGGGGACGGACGACTCAGTGGTGGCGAAGGTGGCGGCGACTTTACTACACACACACAACGAGAGAACAACGACGACGACCAACTTTCGAGTGTATCTCTTAGCCTGTACAGCTATTTCGATGAACAATGAGCGTAGTACACATTAAAATGTGGTTGAGAAATTTTCAACTTTGTCTCTCTAGAGTGAGCACAAAGGAGGAGAGGAGGAAATTTACGATAAAATGAAAGTGTGTTTCTCCCACTGGAGAAGTGTGTGGAAATGTGTAGCTTACGACACGCCAAGACAGAAAGAGAGAAAAATTGGGAAAGGAACTGGCATTTGTCTTACTTGAGAGCATGGGCATCATCATCAACATCAGAAATAATTCTTCACACATCAAAACAGATTAGGATGTGAATCTCTTGTAAAGATTTCCAAAAGGGAACTGTGACGAAGGCAGAGGTAAGCTTTTGTGTCGACTCAATGCTCCCTACTTGTCTGCTCGCAGATAGACATTCACTGCAGAGATAGGGAAATGTGCGTTTCTTGTGTCTGTACGGGTGTTCAACAAGCCATTTTTCAGACTTTCAGACGTCTCGTCAACATCATCCACAACAGAGCTACGAATATATCATCGATGCATGAAAAAGACTTATTTCTTCTCGAGCCTGTCACAATGACAAGTGGCTTCATTTTAATTTCATTTGTAGAGAAAGAGAGAAAAGGAGCTGTATTTTCAAAAGTCATGACATTGGTTGCGACATAAAATCCTGTGTGTTGTACATCACAAGTTGAGCTTCTAATAGTACGTTTATTTTTTTAACAGTATTACAACGACAATGATCTGCCGCTAGGCAAATGCACTGTACTGTGAAATACATGGGCGCAATCCACCCAAACGTATCTGTAGGATCTACAATCAAACTACCCGTTTGAGCGAGAACCTCTCGGTAGACTTCAAACACGTTGGAAAGAGTCTAATGAAAATAAAAACTAAAAAGCCTCGTCAACTCTTTAATTTTAATACTTTATTCACAGTTAATTACAGGAGCGACTCTTATAGCCACAAAAATCTGTAATTGTAAAATTATCTTCGATCAGTTAAAAGTGGTACGCTTGACTCGCACTCAACCAAAGCGAAAAAATGATAATAATGATGAGTAACAAAAAATAAGCAATACTCTTGCAGTGGCTCACACCATGCTCACAAGAGACTTAAACTACGTACGAGTAAAAGAGTGCATTACACTCAATGACAACATATATACACATTCTTCAGTATCATTAACAATAATACATTGCACTCTATTCAGATGCAAATCCTGTCTGAACTCAACTGTCCAGTACAAGGCTCTGAATTCATCAAGTCAGCATCGAATTAAGCACAAACAATCGGTTTGAGAAAGGGAGAGAGAGTAGACAGAGTGCAGAAGTAACTCAAGACGACTCTCCAAGCACGCAATGAAGGAAACTCTTCAAAAGGTACAGAGATATTATTATTTTCAGAGAGGTGTAGTAGGTATAAATGGAGTAGGCAGTCATACATTTAAAATCACGCACGTATTGTAAGTCTGCTGACGTCGTCTCCGTCGTCACTCCTGGTAATTTGGCATATCATAAATAGCGTGAATGAATATCCACTCTCTTTGCGCTGCTGGACATTGATATGATGATGGGTGGGAAGGTAGAAAATGACCAACATATCCGGTCCCACCTTCTTTTGAAAAACAAGTGTGTGTCTCTAACCAACGTGGATGTTCGCTTTGAACCAAAATTTACTCTGATAGCCATGACAAACTTTAAAGCATTTCAGAGACAGAGAGAGAGAGATAGAGAGAAAGAGGGGCAACACAAAACTATAGTTTGATGTAATTTAAACTGGGCTTCCTCAATGAAAATCTAAAACGAACCGTTTTGAGACCGAGTTCAGAGTTAACGCCTCTAGAAAGAGATACATGTTTTCCTACCCGCTCTTCAGAGAATTGATTGTCTTCCCAAACAATATACTAATAGTCAATAATTATTTGCGAATGGGAGTAGGAATGAGGGAACAGCATATATCGTACTTTTTGAATATATTTATATATTTCAATATATTCGATGTGTGATTACTGTAGTTTAATTTTTTTTTGCGAGATATAGATTCCCATCGCATGCAAAAGGAGTGTGTAAAACTCCCTCGTCCCACCTCTCTCTCTGTTTGCTTGCGTCTTTGCCTGTTTTGGAAAAACCGAGGATGGCGCCGGTCCCTGTGTAGTACATGTGAACTAGAAAAAATCTCTATAAATGACCTTGCTTCTGAACAGGTAGAGAGAGAGAGAGATTTACCTGATCCATGCACAAGGTTGTTGCTGGTGCACACATGTGTGTCTCTCCGAGTATGAAACTAAACCACTTCTATAGGTGGTGAAGTAGTTCATGGATTACTGATTTGATTACTATGCTCCGTCCACATCGACATGAAACTCACATGCAAACATTTCCACACACAGCCGTCTTTTTTCAGCCTTCAACTAAAACGATAGCTGAACGAGAGACAGGTATTAAAGGTGGAGAGTGAGAGGATGGATATTGGTATGCAAACTAATGCATGGATATACGTTCCTGATGATGATGATGATACTTTGGAAGGTTATTCCAATTTTTCCAGTCTATAATTGTTGGGTGGATTTTTCGTTCCTCAACAGCACCAGACTACAACTCGCAGACAAACTGTTGATTATCAAGGTCTTATTTCTACTCTATTTTATGCTCCATTGAAAACAACCTTTTTCTGCGCGGAGTGATCATCAACACCAACGGAGCACTCAGTTCATATACATGTCTGCCCATCCTTCATTTAAAATTCTTCCTTCTGTGTGTCATAAAAGATAATACCAGCCTCAAAATATTATTTTAGTGTTCAGTCCAGAGTGATACAATGCGTTGAAAAGGGATACTGCAATGCTATACTAGTCGATTTAAAGTGTGGCGTAATGCTATATATGTATATATATTTTGTTTCTAGAAATTTCGTTTTTCCTTTGTTTATTATTATTATTTCGCTCATTCATCTGTTTCAAAACACACCCATGGAGTCGTATTTGCATACGGAGCTTATTCACGGAATAGTAAATTTCTGTAATCAAAAGCGAAGCCTCCTCGCTGCCTAGGGTTGAGTGATACAGAAAAAAATGGCCAATTTATTGAGAATTAATGCAGAAAGGGTCACACGCTGTACAGTTTTGCATACCTGTATTCCAAGCCTAGCTTGAGTAGTCGTAAGATTAGCTGTGTGTATTTTATTTGAATTTTATGGAATTCATTTTTTCCGTATTTTTTTCTCTCTTGCCCTCCGTCTTTCACAACTAATGACGTGGTTTTCTCACTAAAAAGATGGGCACGTTAAGAGAAAAACTTGATACTGCATTCTTTTATTGGGAGAGCCTGTGGCGATCAAAGATACGTAATGTGTATCATTGTTTTTGATCCGTGCACTTGATGAAGTCAAAAAGCGGAAACAAGGATTAGTACAATGAGGCAGAGGGAAAGAGGGAAACTTGAGTCGGTGTGTAGTAGTGTGCCTTTTAAAATGTTGCATTAAAAGTGTCCATGCTCGACGATAAAAGGTTTTTGTATTTAATAGAAAACCACCTCCAGGCTTCCAACTTCGGCATTTGGCTTCATTAATGCGTGTGTGTAGAGAGGGAGAAATGCGAGAAAACATTTTACCCACAGAGTGCGGGCTGCAGAGTAACGAAACGATGAGGAGAGTCGATGAGAATCAAAATCGTGTCTTCAGGTACATACTTCCATGCACATCTAGCTGATGGCTGAGAGTGTTGCATGTAATGGTTGAGATTTAACCAAAAATTATATGCCTGCAAGAAAGAGGAGAAAAAACACCTTCGGCTGGATGTGCCCCTTGTCTTGAGATTGTTCTGTTGTAAGTCAAGAAGTCAACCACAAAAACACTAGCTACTATGTAATCTACCCTGTGATTCACTCACGCATGCACTCACATAATATGCAGACTACACTCACAAAAGCTCTACTTTGTTGGAAGCAGACTCTCTCTCTCTCTCAGTCTCACTCTCAGTCTTTGGCTCTTTTTATGCGCAATGAGTGGAGCGGAGGTGATGCTTCAACTGGAGTGTAATTATTTAAAAGATTCCTTAATGGAGAAGACCAAAGAGATTTTCTCCCTCGCTCCACTAACAATTTTTTCTCATGCTCCGTCAAAAAATCTGAATATCTACACCATTTTATACTGAGATTACATATGTGGTGGTGTGGGTTGTTTCGAGCGTAACAAGAAAAATAGTCAGGATGAAGGCATTCAGATGCACACCTACACAAACACTCATAATTATCATTCATATATTCTCCACACTTAATATATCTCCCCCTCTGGACCCATCCTCGTTTCTGTAGTTTAATAGGATGAAATTACCTCTACGGAAAAAAGGCAAAAGTCGCCCGTATAGTTTCACGTGAGAATCCTCTCCTCCTTCAGTCTAGTTACCTATATTCGCCTATAAGAATTTGATTTTTTGTGCAGACTGTTAATTTGACGTGATACATTACAAGAAGATTTGACGACTTTTTCCCATATTTTTCACTGACGCGCTTCTCCCTCATTTGTTTGTATTATGAGAAGACCTGCTCTCCTGCGGTTTGTAATCAAACACGTTAAACTGACACTTTGAAAATGCTTCTTGTTGATGATGTTGGTGAGTCCGCGTTTGTATGCGTGAAATTGTTAAAAAATTTATGTGTTTTGCAATTTACAAAGTCCGAAATAATACTAATATAAATACTTTGAATAAATAAAGACAGTTTAAACCGCAAACAGAACAGACTTATAGGAGATTTCTAAGCAGTATTTTTTCCATAACAGCTCATTTCGCAAAAAAATGATCTATATTTTTGGCTAAGCTTGTAGTTGCTGTATAAATTTGTTGGCGGGTAGGTATCAATAAGTATTGAAACACCATTTTGTTGATCTTTATAATTAGTAGAAATATGCGTAAGTCGCATGAGAACCATTTCTTTCACGTGTTGTAATTTTGACAGAAAACAATGTAGTTCAATAATTCGAGCAATATACTACGCACATCGTCTACACCAATTCCATTGGTCCGTCCAACAAAAGGACTATAAGGAATGGGCGTGGTCCGTTTGAAAAAAATGAGCAAATTTCATATTGCAACAATGTGATTGTGGTATTCAAAAAAGCGGCATGCATATACGCTCACTCACACACGCGTATCGCATGCATCTTAAAGTCTCTCTCTCTCTCTTTGAGATTTGAAAGGCTAAGAAAATAAAGTAGAGCGAAGCAAGACGCGAGAGAGCTTGCGAAAGTATTTGAAGCCACATTAACTATGTACAGCACACAGTGGCAGGGACAGCGAATAAGGAGCAAGGAAGGAGCGGAGCAATTTTTTGATTTGTTTACTTTCATCACCACATATAATGCATAAAGTAAATCGTTAATCCTGATGAAAGGGGGCTTGGCCATTGGCAGCCTACTTTTTCGCTGTTGAGCAAAATGAAAATTCGACGCGTCTATTTAGTCGTCGTCGTCGTCCTCTCTCTCTCTCTCTCTTGTCGTGAAGAACGATAGTCCTGGTCTCATCAAAAACGGTATATCGCTCAGAACTCATTACACTATTGTGAGAGGCATAATGTATGAAATGTGTGTGCTGCCTCATATTGCTCGCCATTCTCCTACGAAAGAGTCCATTCTCATTGATATCATCACACTCAGAGTCTTTTAAATGTGACTCGTGGTTGAGAGGGATGTGCAACAGATTTAATCCAATATATAAAGGCGTGCATGCACATATCCAATTTTCTTCCTCTCTCCATTGGCAGACATATTTGCTCATCGTGAAGAAAATGTGATGATAATCAAAGAAGATCCTGTGGAGTGAACAGTACATGTCGTGTCGTCTGAAATTAGACGGCGTTTTTAGCGTGTTCCACTCAGGTACAGTGTTGCTCTGGTTTTCTCAAGCACATCTTTGCCTTTCCTATCGATATCTCCTTTTCTTTTCCCCTCACCCCTTGATAAAAGGATTGGCAGAAATCAAATCTACTTGAGCATAACGGACATGTTCGTTTGTTTGTCTGTGTGTGTCTCTCGAAATGTGTGAGAGGAGAGGGATGCTCGAAGAAAAATGACTATCTTGAACAACTTTCCAATTAGCAACGAGATTTGCCAACAGTGTTAAAATAAGAATGTCGTGAGTGTGTAGTCGACACGGAGGGAAATGTGCCATAATATCTGATATTTCGATAAATCTATATACACCACACAAGCTTCGTCGTACGGTATCAGTACATTTTTTTGTTTGTGTGTGTGTGCGCACTTTTTGGATGAAATTGTTGGCGTGCCCTACAGCTAACATGTTGGTAGGTACAATGCGCGCTTGTACTTGTATAATATGTGTGCGCTTGCTGAAGAAATTTTACGACTCTGACGAATGAAAGGCTCTGACACTAATTTTCTTATTGAACTGTTACTGCCTATCACAAAGGGTTTCAGTGATGATGTTGTTGATGATGACGATGCGATCAAGAAAAAAAGCCTATTCGGAACCACTCTCTTCGTCGTCGTGATAGTATTTTTTGGCAAGCTTTCACTTATTTTATTGCTCTACAACTTGGTAATGATGTCCGTCGGCTATGTTTGTGTGTATGTGTGCAGCTAATATGGTTGCGACACCATATTCTCGTCGAGCATTTCACTCGAACGTTGTGAGGCCGAGAGAAGTTTGCAAAAAAAAACCCAGAAGAATTCACAAGGTTTTACTAAAGAAAGCTTCAAAATATTTAACAGTAGTCTCCACTTATAATATTGTTGCATTATAGACATTTGGTCCGCACTATTGGAAACGATATTAATTAAGGGGTTTTAGTTGTTTTGCTTGCAAGTTGAACATTTTAGCTAAGTTTTGAAAATCTTGATTTGATATTATTTTTTTAAAATCCATTTAATCTTTGCGTTTCATCGCGTTTGGTTCATTCCGCATCGGAAATAAAATTGTCAAAGCAGACATGCTCAGGACTTGGGCAAACTGTGCCCGACTCTATAAAACTAAACGCAACAGCTGAAAAATAGTAATTTTATTCTTTTCTCAAATGGAATCCTCAGATTTTGCATAATATATTTCATAAACGACACATTTTGAGGTGGAAATTGTGTTGCATTCACTTCTCTCCGTTATTCATCCGTTGCAAATCGCCACCGACTGAACGGTAGGCACGTGCAAGTTGATTTTCGCTGTGTTGAATGTAAAATATGTCATTCTTGAGATAGGCGTCTCTCTCTCTCTTTCAAAAGCTGAATTGAAAGTAATGAAATGCTTCATTAATCAGTTAAATTCAGCATGGTTCTCAATTGTGTATTGTATGGGCTTGTGGACAGTTTTTTCTCGTCGTGGATCTGAACACGTAAGACATGACGGCTGTATCAATACAAACAATGAGACTGATGGGCGACTATATGATGGAGAGGTTGTTGCAAGAGGAAACACGGCGGTGGTGACTGTGTTGTCGAGCCTGATTTCAAATTAGTAGCTTCATACGCATATGAAGAAAAACCCCCGCTCGCTGCATGTTAGCACACATTGTTGTCAACATACATTATTCTTAAAATGACTGTGTAATAATAGCAGAAAGAAAACATACCAATATCACAATTCCGTATACTCAATAAATCCAAACTGTCATGAAGTGGTTGGCTACTTGAGTGAAGTGAAAAATCGAATCGGACTGCTGTGATAATTTATGCGGCTTGCTCATCATGAATAAATTTATAATGTCGAAATTGTTTGCATGCCGACGTTATAGCATTTTTCTTGGAGAGAGAGAGAGAGACCGCGCGTATGGACGAGAGATTTGAGCAAAAGATGATAAAGGAATCTGCATAAAGAGAAGAATGTACTTATTGACAGATAATATTGAGAACGTGAGAGTTCGATATTGACGATGAAGAAAAAAATCTTATGTAATGCTCCTCATTATTATTAGTTTCATTTTTGTACTTGTCTCAAGTCAATTGAAGATGGAGATCTTTATACATATTGGTTTATGAGTTGCACGACGAAGACGACCGTGGCGATGCGACGCGACAGAGAGGCAAAAATGCAATCCTCACATTCATCCATTTCATGCCACTTGAGACGAACAATGGAAATGGGTCAGTAGTTTTTTTGGAAGGGGTGATATTTTGTGGACAATGATTTTTCTTGATTCTTTCAGATGAAGAAGCTCTGCTTCACAGACAATATTCATCATCATCATCCCTTCAGTTTATTGACATTAAAAGTGGCTCTATCGGTTTACCACATATCATGTCCGTTTTCACTTTGTCAAACAATGGCATTGCTCATGGTGAGCAAGAGCAGACTTGTAAGAGTGTTTTTCCTTCGAAAAACAGTTTTACGCAAGGCACTACCTCAATTGGGCTGACGCTGAGAGTTTGGCAACTTACAGTTAAAACAGTTGTATTACTCTAATTGCGAGTGAACGCGCAATCTTTGCCATTGTTCCCGCATCCATTTCACCGAAACAAGGCTTTTACAGAGACACTGCAGTAATACATGTCTGCAAGAATGTGTGGCGGAAACAAACATGCAACATTACGTATCATTCTGTCTGCGATGTTCGGTTCAATCGTGTGCTTACACTGAATGGAAATCTTTTTTATGAGAAGTCTCTCTTTATCTTCTCAACGTGTGTAGCGAGAGAGAGAGAGAGAAGGGACCTGACATAGATAGGAACTTATTGTGAAATCGCCCAAGAATTGACCAGTCGGTGGTATGGCTTCCCCAGGTAGTCCCTTGTCTAAGAGTTTATTGATAACTCATCATCAGATACGGCTCGACTAACCTCGTCTCACGAACACACAATCACATCCACACACGAAATGAAATCAAGAAAAGGAATTAAAAAGAAAAGAGGAGGCTCTTGGAATTTGAATTCGAGTTTTGTCTCATTCTCTCTCGTTCGTTTGAGATTTGCTCAATTTTTTACGAACCTTTCTGATATTGATACATTTTACGTTACACGCCTTCTCTCACACTTGTGCAACACGGTTCACACTTTATGATACGATGAGAGAAGTAATGCATGCGTGGAGGAGTACAGGAGTATTATAATCTTTGCATCTTTATACGAAGGCATGCTGCGATCGACAAAAATCCATTTCTCACACAACGTCGTGTCATGGTGAAGAAGATGAAATCTTCCGCAGTCAGCGTCAGCAACAGTTTGCATGTGCCGTTTATATAGGAATGGCTTTGAATAGGATGAAAACGTCGTACAAAACACATTCATATGATTGCTGTACTTTTCTTTAAAAATCGCACTTGGCAACACCACTAAAACGGAGAATGTGCTTGTTGAAATTCATCATTAATTAGCTATTAGCTTGCACAGCAATAAACATATTAATGCTTGTCGATTAATAATATGTGGCATAGTAGAGCTTCTGCTCAAATTCGTAGATTAAATGATTTTGGGGCATCATTCGACACATTCATGTATCCACCAGGTTATAATTTTGAGATACATACACACACATGCATCCACATATCCGACCCAGAAATATATTTTTTAACTTTGGAAAAACATAGAAAGAAGGTTCTGGCGCGGAACTCCATTAATTCGTAATAACATATTTATTGTTTAAAAACCAGCATCGCTATCTATCCTGAGAAACTGACAAAATTTAATATTTATAAATAATAATGTAATGCTATGCAAGTGTAGCAAGAAAGACCCACCACACGTCACATTCATTTCATTGTGATTAGCAGCGGTGAATGGTTCAGCTTGATGAATAAGATCATCTCTTCTCTCCGCTTGTTTTCTAAGGGAACTCCATGTGTTCAGCTATCCACACTTTTTCTCTTGCGGAACGGTTTGAGAGTGTGAGACACACCGTGTTCGTTGCACCACCACCAACGTGAACCACCATCCCCAGTGAATCTGTCTTCACTGCAGGCTCTATTAAATTGTTATGTGCGGTCCAAGAAGGTGGTTCCCATTATTTACGAGTTACGATTAGATTTGAAGCATGCTGGGCTATTGTCAGCTATTTGATCACGATCGCACATGATGCGTAACACCAGTCAGTGCTCTAATAAAAGATAAGAAGCTCTTTTTCCTTCACATTAGAATACAAAGAAAGACGAAGGGAGAGAGGGAAAAGAAAGGAGCTCGCTAACAATGAGTTCTAGTTTTTGTGCGTGTCTTCATCATTCCCCGTGCATCTGGAGATCTTTGATACAGACATGAAATTGCAATGTAAAGAGATGGGTTGTGTGATGATGATTTCGTCAGTTTTCATCTGCTACCGGTTATGCGTATTTATGCAAGTTGCTTAAGTTGTCATCCCAGAGATTATTACAAAATCGAAGTCTTACGAAACCCCAGTTGACGCACTGTTCACCAATTTGTGTCGAAGTTTCTTTGCTTGACCGAACGGAATAGGAATTCCCAGAATGTTGTTGAATTCCCTTTTTTGCCGTGACGCCTCGCGAATTGGAGGCAATGGTATCGCATGATTTAGTGTGAAAAGCGTGTAAATTTTGCTACGCTAATTTGGTATGCTTACGTACAAGGTCCTTGTACCTGCTACTGCGGAAATAATGCTTCGCGTATGAGTATACTATGTATATGCTCTTAACAAAAAAAATCCTTTGATCGACGCCGTAAGGTTGATACAGTGATTGGAAAGTGAAAGGATATTGAGTTTCCTCGTTGACAGATTAATAACATGTGAGTTTGAGAGGATTTTAAGTAAAAATCCCATCTTATGACATCTAAATATTTCAGAATGAATTCATTTTTATATTTAATGAATAGAAGCCAGGTTATGAGTTATGTTTGAGAAAAGTTGGTGACGCGTAATAAATGCAAACTCTGAACCAGAACCAGATGCTTTATAGTTCTGTGTAATCATTTGTTTGACGACTTTTTCTAATCAGCTCCTCTTCAACAAATTTAGATTTGCGTGTACATGATGATGATGATATGAACCTATGCCAACAAAAAGCGTTTCAGTTTTGTGTCTTGGGTTAGCGTCCTACACAATATACTCTATCATGTGGAGTGTTGGTGTACACAACTTGACAATGCTGTACATCACGAATCTGTCTTTACTGAGCTGTTGACATTGAGTCCAATATCTTTTCGGGGGGAGTTGACATTAATAAATACGCAAAACATCCTCATATCAGTCACCTTGGTTTTCTGAGACAAATGTTCCTTGTCGTCCCATTCAAAAGCAACTCCTTTCCGTCATTCATCTTCTCTTCTGCCCATTTATTTTTGCAAGAAGACGTATACATCCCCAACGGGACACTTGTTGTACACATCACTTATGTGTATTCCGTTTGGCATACATCACTCGCTCAGGAATGAGTCAGTTTTGCTTTGGTTTGAGATGAAGTACGCTCATATGCACCTTGATTGTTGCTTTCACCAAGGTAAAATCCACAAGACTCACATTTGTCACGGTTGCTATTCATTAAGTTTTTTGGAATGCCTCCCATGGTGTGCAAAAATGTGGCTCTGACATATGCATCATGGTTAGTGGAGCAGTGTATAAGAGGATAATTGTTGTTTTTTATGTACTAGCTACTCCACTTGGGTTGAACAGGGGCACATTCTGTGCTGATTTTTTTCATGAAAATGATCAGAAAATAAGCAGAGAACCATGACCAAATGGGAAAAATAAGGATATATGTGTGTCCACATGATTAATTAAAGTGGCGACACAGTGAAGCAGATAAATTTATTATTCATCCAAAATGCTTTGAAGGTAAACAAGCGTAATAATTAGAAAGGGGTGAGAAGACATCTGCACCGCTCCACCACAATGTGAGATGCTCAATGCTTGTCAATTCCTTTCATAATACAGAAAGACGTACACACGTACGTGAACGCTCATCTTCTTCAGTGCATTCAGGAAAAACAACAACAACAATGCCATCAAATAATCGACCAGATTAGTTTGAATGATTTTTTTTTTCATTTGAAAGCACAAGGCACACCATGAGTTGGCGTGAGATTGCCTGTATCCCCTGCATAATGCGAAATGTCATCTGCTGTACAAAAAGGGTGAAAAGTGTTGATTTCAACTCATCAATCAGTGAGCTAACAAAAATATCGCAAACTAGTTGTCTTTTCGTAGCATGGCTCTAATAGTTGATCGTACTTGAACCTTGTTTCGTGCAGCTCAGAAAAACATAAAAAAAGAGGACAAAAGGTGCCTTTGTTGACGCCAATAATAACATTCCTTCCTGACCTTTTGCCATGATGCACACTCTCTGAAATTGGAATAGTATTCACATTTCCTCTGAGAGAATGAGAAAGTGGACGTGCACATCTTCCATTATGGTCTTCCGACACAGCAGGCCTCACCTACAAACAGAGATATTTTTTTGTTTTTCTCCACATCCAAGAAAACACGCATACATTAAACTCTGCGTAGTTAATATATTATTGCTGACGAGTAAATTGCATTTTTTGTAAAAACAGTTTAGCATCAATCAAGCAAAGTTCATCAGCCATCAGACTCATGCTTTCTTCTAAATTCCAGAGTGCACCTGAGTTTTATTTTGTAGCAATGCAACATGGGTGGAGGAGAAGAAATGTAGTATTTTGTATGCCAATGGTAGCCTTGCTAAATTTGAGCCACGGATAATATTTATCATCGCAGAAAGAAAAATAAAAGCTCTTACCTAAGAGTTAACTCAAAATATTCAGAATAAATATGTTTTCGTACTCTCAAGCCCCATCAAACCACAAACCAAAGATGCACAGAGTAGAGAGAGATCTTTTGCATCGCCAAGACTTTGTATTTTTGAGCGCATCTAAAATTACACCAATGTTGTTTTCGCACACAAATACATATATAGCTATTTAGTTGTAAAGCTAAAAACAGGAAAATTGCTGTGCAGGTATAATCTTCGTCTATTGTAAAAGGCACGGTGATGATGATTCGGTCTACAATTAAAACACAATCTGAAAGCCAAGAATAGTAGGAACGACAGGGAAGGAATGAGTGCATCGTCTACGGCTTGTTGCAAACTTGCAACGACGAGAGAGAAATACCCAAAGAAGTGAAAAGGTACAATTAAATGTGACTGCATCTCCTCCGCTTGCTAATTTCTCTGCTATAATTAATGCTCATCCCCTCTTTTGAATGATGCATGAATGATACAGACATATACTGAATGTGCAGATAAATTGCATGTGCATTTTCATTCATTCGACTTGTTTACAAATATTTTCTCTCTGATCTTGTCGATAGATGATATCGAATAAAAATCCTGCATTGTAAAAAAGTACAAATTTTCGTGCAGAAAAAAACCCTTATTGACAACGCTGTACAGAGTCTCTCTCTTTTCCTTCAAGATAAAAAGATTTTCCTTCCCAAGCATGTATCAACGGTGTGGATAAAATTATATGCAAGAACTGTGCTGGCAAACGTGACACAAACAAACTCATAACGGATCATCATCATCTTCTTCATCATCTTCAAGTCACAACAATCATGATTTTCAAGAACCAGTGACGATGCTGCGGAGTCTCTTTTCTCGTTCTTATTTCACTCCAATAAAAATGTAAACTGGTAAAAAAATGGCTTAGACGGTACGGTGGTGAGTGTGGATTTATTATTATTGTTTTTTTCCTCTCTCTCTCTCTACACAACATTTAAACAGACAAAGACAAAAATGCATTTTAAGGCGAGAGCACACACCACCGGTAGAAGCAATCGCAGCAGTAGTAGCTTTCAGAATATCAAAATATTTTGAGTGGATTTCTAAACTCCTTGTATGTGAACACAGTGGTCGTCGTTTATTGTACAATAATAATTATGTTTTTTCAAACGAAAAATAAGGTGTTGGATGTAGACGAATTTTTCTCTGTCTCTGTACCGTCGTGACTCCACCACGCTGCTCATGCCGTTTACCTCGTTTCTCCTTAACTGAAAAAGTCGCAAATGAGGTTGACTACAAAAAATGAAAGGAAATCAGCATAAATGCATGATTTAAAGGGAATCACGACGATCTGTGTAGTCGATGATGTGTAATCTTCAAATCTCGATATCGAGAAAGGGGAAAAATAAGAAATTTTATAGGTTATATAGTATTTAATGAAAGTTGTTGTTTGACATGTAAGATTTCTAAAGACCTGACCAAAACACACAGAGAGGGGAAGGGTGTCAGTGGTACCGAACTTTAAAGTGCGAAGGCCTAATAATATATGAAAATGCTCAATCAGTGAACATGAATAACATGACTGTCATTATTTTTTTTACTTTACAAATCGAAGGAGAAATATAAAACTGCACACACACAGGCTATCACGGTTATGAATTGTGCACTCATACTGATCACTGATTGGCAAAGCATGCGTGCCCCCAAAAAATGGGAGAACCATCAGAGAAATTGATTCAACAAAAAAACTTAATCAGCCACACATGGCCAAAATTTAGTTTACTACCACTGCCATCAAAAAACAACTACTACAACATCATGTTTTTTTTCGAAACACCTTATCATTGACAATCATTAAGAATGGATAACTAATTTTTGATGATTTTTTTTCTCTCTCTCTGTGTACAAAACAGGAATGCGTGTATTGATTGCGATTTAAAATGTGAAGAGATAAAAACGCTTTTTCATCTTCCTATAATCTTTTCGAGATTTGTTTGAGTGAACAAATGACGAGCTACTCAGCTTTCGGATAGGAGGTTTAGTGTTGATGAAGCAAGTATTTTTTTCTGCACGCACTTAAATCTTTGTTGCACACGCCTTGAGTTGTATGTGTGTGTGAACCCTGAAATGTCATGAGTTGGTTCGCTCTCTTTTTATCTCTGTGTGTCTGTGAAAGCGCATTTCATTCACAAATGATTAGTAGCAATTTTGGATTACCTACTAATGAGCTTTAATTGCGCGCACGAACATTGGACTGTCAGCTGCCTATTTGTAAGTCATAATAGGAATAATTTAAAGTGCTGAATTTGACTGTTGACGACTGCCACGTCGACAACATAACAATACACGTTAAACGACTTGAGGACGCACTATGCGCTTCATTTCTCTGTGTATACCTTTGTGGGTGTCTTCTGTAGGCACTTGTGTGCCTGTTAGTAGTTGATTTATTTTCTTGACAGCGGCCCTGGAAGATGTCAAAGATTAGGATGCACTCTTTATTCATGCTTGCTTCTTCAAGTCTTTTGTTGATAAAGCTCAAAAAAATAAATGCTCCTTGTGGTACACTGCTGTAATTAAATGTTGGTCATTGTTCATTTGTCATATAATGTTGAAATATTTTGTTTGATTCGCAGGAACTAAAGCTTACTGTAAAGATTGAAGCTGCTTGTCGAGACCTTCCTGCGGACAGGAGAGAAAGCTCTGATCGAGACTGAATTGATCTTGTTGCGTTCTGGTGATTGCTGTTTGTGTTGAAGTTTTTGGTGCTTGCTAACTGAATAGTGTTGGTGGAAACAAATCCAAACGATTCTTGTCGTGGTTCATGTGGAATAAGTAGTTAAAAATATTGCTGAAAAAAAATAATACCGGTGACCGGCAAATTTGTTAAGTATGGTAACTAGTGGAAAACACTACATGTGTGGATTAAACTGACAGCGACAGAATTTATGTCTTTTGGAAAGTATTGTGATCCGATGCCTACCGATCGAGTTGCCCGCCCCAACATGAGCTCCAAAGAGGTAAGACGTTTATATTTTGTTTTTGAATTCCAGAATTGTTTGTTTTTGAATTGTTTTTGAATCTTGAAATACAACACTTCCGATGGGTTATTTTTTTTGTTTCAAGTCGAAAATTTATTTTACATTATCAATTGAGCCGATTCGCCAATTACTCTTAAATTAATCTCACAATTATTGACAGCACACTTACATAAACGTTTTTGAATATTACCAAGCCAAATTGTAACACAGACAAAATTGACTGATGTACATGAAGGGTGCAATGCAATCCACAAAGACAAAGCGCAGCGATGAGAGAGACAGACCAGGTGCTCGGGTCGGTGGGACCGAAGATGAGTTCATAAAAGTCAGCATATCATTACCGAACCAGGTCATCTCTCATTGCAATCTCAGTTCAACAAGCAGTGCAGAAGTGTAGTGAACTGAAATTTCGAACTTTGCTATTAATCCAGGAGTTATACACCAGTGTACACAAGGTGCACATTAGATGTACCCCACTGTATGTGTAGAGTAATAAGTGTGAGATGAACACTTCCCCAGGACATTTAGGGAGATTACATTATTATCATATTACAAGTCGTTTGCCTGCTACAATTTTTGTACGCGTCAAGCCTTCTGTCTGTGTGTGTATATACTTTACCACTGACTAATGATTAGTGTCGCTCCACTCTGCTCTTTGCTTGTAGCAATCATGTCCAACATTCAACAACCCTGTGGTTTCACCACCGATTGAAACGTGTAAACAAATGAAAGGTTATATAATAATATGTAAAATAATATGGGCTACAGTGCATTCACATCAT
This sequence comes from Alloscopus bannaensis, assembly GCA_027743745.1. Lineage (NCBI taxonomy): Eukaryota > Metazoa > Arthropoda > Collembola > Entomobryomorpha > Entomobryidae > Alloscopus > Alloscopus bannaensis. The sequence goes on from JAHZMW010004029.1 coordinate 91,688, forward strand.
CAGCGCAAGCACATCGATAAAAATCAATCGAGAAGACAGCGAAATAAAGAAGATCCCGAAGAAGTCTAGTTGACTTTTTTCTCTCTCATCGTCTCCCTCTCTCTGTCTTGCATTATCTTTTTGTGTGATGAATTATGCATGATGTGATCATGTGCATTGTATCACACAGACCAATTTAAGTAGGTGCCTACTTTGTGGGAGCAATTCGCATTAACCATGTAAAGATGTGAAAGAGCGTCTCCAATCTTTCCAACACTTTTCCTTCTGTGCTCACCATAATAATAACCATATAATCATATAATTTTCATTAAAATGAGGAAAAGGAGGGAACCGCTATAAGTCTAAGCTGTATCGGGCATATGTGGTCTCATCATTTTCTGTCGTTTTTTTCTCTCCCAATATAAACTACGGAATATTATGGAAAATGCAAAACATATTTTGCACTATGAATTCGTAAGTGGTTGTGGAGTCGCCCTTCTACCACCCCTCCTCCTCGAGCTGTGTGTCTGCACAGAAGTACGTGTGTGGTATCAGATTCAATTAGTTTTTATTTCAACTCATGTTTATTTTATTGCTTATTACAGATTTATTGAGGATGTTCCCTTCTCTCATCATGGTGGAACAAATGAATGCTCTTGTAGATTCACTTGTTGATAAAACAAACACACGTACTCATACGCTCTTATAGTAATAATAATACAACTTTGATATTTTGGTTTTTTTTTTGGTAACTGGTATTAATCCTTTTACAAATACAACTCCCATCCATTTTCATCCTTCCAATAAAAAATACTCAGGAATTCACCTAATTTATTATGCATTTCTAATATAGGATCCGTGAATTTGCGTTTTTTTTTCTCTTTGGCTGTGAAAGGCATAAAGCACAAACGAAATTGACAGGTTTATTTTGTAGCAAGACATGAGCATACTAGTAAGATGGTATTCAACAACAGCGTTTTGTACTCACACGATTTAGATGGGCTGGTGCGTACGCTCACTTTGCATTTTATTGTGGAAATGATCTGAACGTTTAGAAGATGTGTGGTGGTGGCGTAACAAAAAAAATCTTGTAGTTTTTACTCCATCCCCAAGCCATTACTGCATACAATGACATATTAATGCGTACATTTGTCTTTGGCTCTGTGTGTAGAAAGAAATATATTTATATATTAGTGCCTTGACGAGCTGACTTGAGTAAGAGTGCTCAAAGTGTGGGCAAGAGGGTTGTTCAGTGGTGCCTTGGCAATACATGATTTTATTCGATTATGCAATCCATGAAGCCTACCCATTTCTTTCTCACATGCAAATGGAGTCTATTAGGTTTGATATGATTGGAGTTGAAAAGGAGGAAGAATAAAAATGGGAGAGGTACTTCGTCTCTCTGTAATCACAGCTTGAGTGAGAGTTGTAGAAAAACGCAAGAGTATGCCACCACCATCATCACCACCACCACCAGAGCAGACAAAATAATGTCAGAGTAGAATTTTTTTCCTGTGCATTTTGAACAGGAAAAAATGTGACGCGGCTTTTTTCCCCTTCAAATACGAAAAGGTCGAATTGAATTTGAAGTAATTGATATGATGATGCTAAAAAGTCAGAACTCTCTGGGAGCACACAATCTTGTGTATCGCGTGTATGCTGATGATGATGCTAGATATTATATATTTAGCTAGAATTGAATAGATTTTTTGTCAAGAAAAAAAATTGTTGAGGAGTAGTAGTAGAATTGAGTGAGTGATGGTGTGGTGGAGAGCTTTCATGCGCTGACTGCTGCGCTCACCCATCCATGTTGTAAGAGTTAAGAGCCAAGCCTAAAATTGGGTGGGGTGGCTTCGTATTATGCATGCATTATTTAAAGAAAAAGTTTTGCTTTTTTAGAATTCCATAATACACACAGAGCCAAACTTTTGCTCAGTCATATTCGCTGATTACGCACGTCCTGCACAATCTTCTGGTGTAACCAAGTAAACGGCATTATCCACAAATAATGTGGTTTATATTTGAAGTCTCGGTTGATGGCAGTGGCGTAAAAGGTTATTACAAACGTTTAATATGAAACATAAGTGGCAGGCACAGAGGAAGGCTAATTAGGTTAGATCGATAAGCTGCTTAAAAGTTGCTGTTGAACTACTCGATGAAATGGGATATTTACTTCAATACTCTGGAATTTGTCAGGCACCACCTTTTAGTATACTTACCGGTAGAATGAAAAAAGGTTTTAAACACGTTGAAGTATCTAAATAAGTATCTTTCATGCTTCAATACTACACTAGACCCTGCAATTTAACTGTTATCTCGATTTGAAAATAATAGTCTAAAGCCCGTGGACGCTTGTGGAGGCTGAGGAGAAAAAATAGTTTCTCCCAGAACTGTCAGTGAAGTCATACATAATATACATCTGTCGTTGAAAAAGGAACCAACGACAACCAACACTTTCACAATGCCTTTTCTTCTTCCTCCGTTTCTGCATCTCAGCCGAACAAGCATATTGTATAGATAATGGAGAAGAATAAAGCGGTCCACCTCTCCGTGAGTTTAATTTGATCTGACAGAAAAAAGGCAGTGTTTGATTGTAATTTTGTAATAAGTCTTTTGAGAGAGAGGCTAAGGAATTCATAATGAAAACTTGTGCATCCACCACACACTCACGTACATTCTCGCACATCAAAGTATTTGAGAAGAACTCCCAACCTCATCGCATGCAAGATTCAGGTATGTTGCGGTGGTGGGTATAGTTATTTAACTGATAATGTGGAAGAAGAACCACACCGACACGAAGGAAAGTGCTTTATGTATCATATCATTTGGTGATGCAACGTATTAGTCCTGCTCACTTGCGATGATGTAGTTTCTCTGTACTCTACGTACTTTTTTATCTTCACGAAGCATGATGAATTTAGATGGATGCATGCGTGAGGAGATTCGTCTCCTTTCCTTTGTGCTTCACTCTCCTTGTACCCGTCATCTCATCATCTACAAAATTCATGTTTGTGCATGTAAGCCTTTTTCCACTGTGCTTTAGAACAATGTTTTCTCCCCTCTCTTCCTTTTCGATCCGTGTAGACTAAGGTGGTATCAACGATGCTTTTAATGTTCGACGAAATATTATGGTTATAATGCTCCTTATAAATTCGTACTGCTTCATAGAACACATGGGACACACCTTAAATAATAGTTTAAACATTTATACTTTGTGAACATTTTTCTTCTCGTTCCTTCGTCTTGACTCTACTCGAAAAGGCGTCGTTCAAAAATCTGCCTTTCTTCACGACCCAATGCAAACAAACGAGAAGGACGGCTAAAATGATTGTGGATGATATGATATGCAGAAAAAAACTACAAAAATTCATTCATGCTGATGGCGGTAGTGATGATGATGACGGTGATATGTGTACATGGAGAAATGAGTGGTTTTCGTGAAATGCCCTTTTTGAGTTTATTTACCAACCAAACCTTAAGCTCTAAATGAGTGTTAACACAATTTTTTTCTATTCTCTCTCTGTCCTGACAAAATGTGAGGGAGTGCCGCCTCCACCTTTTCTAGAGAGAGAGAGAGGAGTAATATTTCTGACAAAAATACACCTTATTTTTTTTCTGAATCAGCATCATCATCATCATCAGGCTGAGAATCTATTCTTTTCGCACCATACAACCATTTCATTCATACATGATTCATTTCGCATGTACACGACGTCATTTCGTTTTCTCTTTAGGGAAAAAGTATAATTGTAATTCGTCATCCTGGTATGAGAATATGTTTAGGGTGGCTTCGGCCACAATGCAGTGAGCCAGAAAATTTGGGTTGCATAATTATGGAGATGGTTGTCAAGGAGTGAAAAAATGAATGAAAATGTTGTCCAGAGGGAGAGAACTCGCACAAAAATTGTATGAGCTTCACACGTTTGGGCATTAAATAATTTATTATTCCGACACATTGCAATGATTAGGTGGGCAAACAGTCTCAGTGTCAATATTATCTTAGGAAAATGTCACGTCAGTGCTCAACTTGTCATAAAATAAATCTGGTCCATCTTGTCCACTTTTTTTATTCCGTCTTCACGTCAACTAACAAGTAAGTGCACACACCAGACCTCGTCTGCGGACTAGGTCGAGAAAAAATATGACTAGATATGAGGATGATGATGGTGTTTGTGGGTGACACCAGGATTCACAGATGATGTGCTCAAATATGCACATAATATCTATGTGTGCCTTTAAGAATACATTAATTTTTTCTACGATTAACGAATTGCTCAACAAAATAAATTCACCACTTTTGGGCTGGTAACACCTCGTATAATCTCTCTTCATTTCCTCTGTTGTCTGCCTCTTGTAGTGTGAGCAGGCCTGTTCTTTTGTAAGACAAAAATACATATATTTTTGTTCTGATGCATATAAATGTTTAAGTTTTTTTAAACGTGCAGAAAAATTATAGTCAGCCTCCTTCCACACAAATTCACTTGCGCACCTGCAATGCACGAACGCAATACAGATGCTGAGTGTTGCGGGGCAAAATGATGTGCATCAGCCCGACTTTCGAGGGTATTGCAATGCAGGGCAGGTAACCAAGTTGACGATATCAATTACAAAAGTTGACGCATAAATTCAAGGATATGCTCATTTTGAAACAAGAAAGGGAGAAGGAATGATAATGATTTTTTATTTCTTTTGGTCCATCTTGTAGAAATAATTGAAGAAATTGCTTCTTCTTTTTCGTTGTTGTCATGAATATGCACATCTCTTACGTCTTATTTGCTCTTTTAGTCAAAGAGGATGAGAAAAATGGAGGGGAGCCTCTCTCTGTGGAAGATTTGTCTCGCATGTAGGTTTGAGATTACTGTGCACTAAAATTGTGGTAATTTTATTTGATATATTATGCATATGTGAAAAAAAGTTTGTTTATAATCTCCAACAGCGTATTTTCTTAACATGGACGGACGGGCAACACATAGTACATGCTTGTACATGAGCAGTATAATTTCAGTTTTGTTCTTTGCTCATCCATCTCTCTTTATAGTGCACATCTGCATCAAGAAGCTAACGTCGATGATTACGGAGATACATAAACAGTTCAAGAGAAGAGAGTAATTCCCTTCCCTCCCAATCCCTCAGCAATATTTGCAAATTATCTTCAAATCAAGTCGTTAATATGAACAATCAGATAAATTGCGAAAAAGGAGAAAATGGAAGGGAGTGTATGTGAACAGTGGCAAACTGGCCAGACGCACATAAACACAACGTTACGAATGGTCCACTTACTTTTCCTAATGTTGCTCACCATTTTTCGGCATTTTTATAATGATCATAGGGAAAACGAGCATTTAAATGCTGTGCTCTCCCCGGCCTCACCACAGTTTGACCGTTATAGACAAGTGGATTTTCATACACTTTACTAGTCGTTTCCTAGGGAAAGAGAAGATTATATACGAAAGGCAGAATGGTTGAGGCAGATTGCACCTGCAAATTTTTATTTTGCATCCCTCTGGTCCGCAGCAAGTGAGCACATAATAATTCCATTACTCTCTTTGGACGAGTTTCTAATCACATTTTTACGGGCTTGATGGTTGTTGGACGACGACGCGATGGAGAGCAGTGATGTGTAATAAATGCAGAAAATAGACAGGGAAATTATGCAGGACTCAATTAGTTTATACACTTGTTCACTCTGGTGGCAATGAATAATGCATGGAGTAAAAAAAACGCATACCATCTCATACAATTCTCAAACAGCTACAGGCGTGCTACACACACACAAACACAGTTATAAAAATACGATTCAAGCCTCCTCACAGCCTGTTTCAGGTTTGAGCGACTAAAATTAAGAAATTAATTCTAGTCTAATCATTTCTTTCCCTTCCTTAAAGAATCTCCGTCTTTGAAGGTGAAGCATCAACACATTCATTCTATTACCCAGAGAGACGAGAGCTGACTGATAAAACAAACATGCCGAGTGTAAATTGGTATCTTTATTACCTTGCGCGAAATTGCAAATTAACTCGGATTCGACTAACCAGAAGCTCACTTACGATGATAATGGTGGTATTATTATGACGATGTCATTGTGTCTGCGCCGATGCATGTACAAACAATTTGCTAATGACCAGTGTCATTTTGCTTTCTTTTCTCTCACAAGGCGGAATGTCCGCCAATCCAAATGGAGCCGGTGGATCTGACCGTGAACAAATCGGAGGATGCGGCTCGTCGCAACTGCGAGTCACCAGAAGGTAGCTCCATGATGGACAACTCCACTTCAGACTCGGAGGACTCATCCCCGTCCAGTTACTCCTCGAGCTGGAGCTCACTGTTGTGGGCAAGCAGTAGTACCAGCTCTTCTCCGTCCACCTGCATTGACCTCAGAGTGAAGAAAGGTAGGTTCTCTCACCAATTCATTTTGCTTAAATTCGCTTGCAAAAAATAAGGAGAATCGCACAGCCAATAAACCACGCTTTGAAGAAAATGAAGCCATTCTCATGCACCCCAGTAGCGACAACGAGGGAAATGCTGAACGAATTTTAATGAGATGCTCGAAAGAATACGAGGCGGTTGCGTTTGCAGTAGACCTTTCTCCATTCACCACCGTGTGCAGACAGTCCAAATCCTTTGAGTGGCACACGGTTCACAACATCCATGATCACAATCAACCTTCCATCATCATACCTGTCAACTGGGACATATCTTTACAAAAAGGGCACTTTGTATGATACTCGCACAAGCAGTTCAGTCTACCTTTTTCACATCCACACAGCAGCTTTCGATTTTTTTTTTCCTGTGTGCAAAGTCAACCTGTTTTTTCGTTATGATTTTCCTCCCCTAAAATAAGCATGACGGTACGGTGTGGGGCAATAATTGTGAATAATTTATATGCACACACACACAAACGCACCAAACGAATACGACAGAGGCCCACTTAGCTGATATGGACACCGTGTTGATGATGATGATGATGATGATATTACAAATCGGCATCACCACAGAGAAAGCAGATGGGAAGAGAGTGGATGCAACAGGTGTCAAAAACTGCTACGGGTTAATTCCATAACACGAGGTAAATCTTCCTCTCTTGTTGGGGATGGTGATGATGGTTCAATAAATAAGGAGCTGTGCTAACAAAATATGGGTAGCCGCGCCGTTTGTGCTCACCCATATTTATTTCCTTTCACAGTGTGTGACGATACGCGTTTTTTATTATCGACTCATCGATTTTCTCCCTCCAATCCACCCACCCACGTTCTCTGGCAAGGATACAAGTGTGTTTGTAAATTCACAAAATGTTTTACAACCTCGTATCTCTCTTGGTACACGTTTGACAGTCATTATCTATCGGAGAGGGTCGTTCACTCGGGTAAAATGGTATTATTGAGTGGAGGAAAGTGAAGATATGTATAACAATGAGATCGAGCCGAAACCTTGGGCAACACAGCTCTTCACAGCATCATCGCTATCATGATGAGCAACAGCGGGAGCACATGCTGCCGTCCTAATGACAATGTATGGATACGAGTATTATTGAAGGTGCTACTGCGGTGTGGCGTTGTAGTATCATCATGAATAAAAAAGCCTGTTGGTGGCAAAACAGAGAGAGAGAGAGAGGAGAGTGTTATGGTATAACTTATTTTATTGATGATAAGGCGTGGCAATTGCAGCGGCGAACACTTTTCGCTTGCTTACAACAACATGTACGCACACGTATCGTAATAAAGTGGTGCATAAAAATGAAGTCAAGAATGGGAAAAAAATGCGAGCACACACAACCTCATCAGCATGATCATCATTGTGTATTTGAGAAGGAGTTTTTTGCAAGGTGTGTAAAGCCAACTTTTTCCTGATTTCTTTCTGCCTTGCCTCCCTCCCTGCGTATCTCTCAGTAGTGCGTTGCTTACACTTTTGTTCATGAGTGTGACGGCATGTTGTTTTCAGTTTGATGTTGCTCGTTGTGTATTTTTTGCTCCGTTTTTTTCAATGAGTGTTCGCTTGAGGAGAGAGGGATGATGTCAAGACTTTTCCCACACGAAGAAAGTTTTGAAGATTTCAACGTGCTTTCCTTTAGTGAACAATAAAATATACGTTTGGGGGTAATATTATTATGAATATTTTTCAAGCTTTAGATCTCAGGGATGTCTATCATTTTGGTAGGGATTAATTTGTAGAAAAAACTGCGTGTGACGAATCCGAGACAATCTTGACCCATTTTTTTACGACAGGAAATAACCGACAACCGAGTTTCCGTCTCTTCTACACGTATTACTAAAGCGCGCCTGGTTGCTTCGTCTTTCGTAAACGTTCCCGTAAAGTGAGCGCATGAGGAAGTCTCTCGCAGTGCCATTCTGAGTAATCATCGTAATTTGGCACTTACTCTGAACTACTCACATTCACTGGGTGTAAGCGTTTTTGCTTAATTTACCTGTGAAATACGTAGGATTTTAATATAGCTCGTTTGTTCTCTGCTGAATAATATGTAGACACATGCGTATTGAACAGTGGTGTGTATGGAATCTGTATGTGTTACAAGTGTGAGAACATTTCTTGCACTTTTAGAAGACTTTGAATCTACATGCGTGTGCATAGTTTAGTTTACAGTTATTTGCAACGCGTTATCTCATTAGTGCATTAGCAAATTGTAGAATATTTTGTATTTCTAAACAAATGTAGTGTGTGTTTAACATACGCACAATGCATGGTAGAAATATCATTCGCAATCGCTTAAGCATTCTTTCTCTCACTCATAGTTGAACGTTAAATTCGTAATACATTCTACATCTCGTTTGCTCTCCCCTTTAAAGCAGAGTCACGGGTTTTTTAAACGCTTACAAAAGACGGCAAAAGACTAACTAACATTGCATGTTTTTCTTCCATAATGGGCGATGAATATGAAAATACATAACAATCTGTAAATACACTGTAGTTGTATCTACATATTCATATTTTACATTTTCTTACGATTTCTTCTCTTTTACTAGGTTTCTCCGTTTTTCTCTCTGCTTGACAAAAAATTGGCCGCCGTTAAAAAGTGGCGGCACTAGCGGATGAGCGCTTTTCTTCTTTAAAGAGTATATAAATCTCGCTTATGAATCACTTTGCGGAGTGCATGCTCCACTGAAATAACTATAGGTGAAACTGCACCACAACACTGGTACATGCTTTGGTATTTATAATCCTTCGTCAAACACCTTCCATTGCGCATCGTAACTCAAGTTTTTAAAGATTTTTTTTCTCTCCACGAAAAGAATGAAATAAGCATCTCTCGCTAGTATACAAATGTGGTGGAATGTAAAGGAGCGAAGAGCGTCAGGTTGTTTCTGTATTGTTGCACTGCTAAAAGTAAAGTAATAGCGAGTGACAAGTGCTAAATTGCTTTTGAGGATTAAAGGAATTCATGTATGTGGCAAAATTCTCTGGCAACAGGAATAAATATGTGTGGTTTCCTCAAAGTTTTCTACATGATTTCCTTGGGTTCCACACACCGCCTCAGTGTTGTTCTGCTGTGTTTGGGTTGTACTCATGTGTGTGAGATGATGATGATAATGACGATGATGGGGTGCCGGTCTCATTAATATCTGTCTTGAAATAATACGGGTACCCAACATGGGATCTTCTCTTCTTTCCCTTACTCTCCTTGCGTGGCATGCACACCGCGATGCATGTGATGTGCGCATACATATTTCTTGAAAACACGACACTTTGTATATTTCATGATCATTCCTCATTTTGTCAAGCATCCTTGCTACTATCTCTCTCCACTATTTCAAATAATCAGTTTGCTGTACACAAAGCGTATGGATTTAGCAATCTCGTCGAGGAATGTTTTCGGGGAGAAAACAAGTGGTGCTATACCGAAACTAAAGGTGGCTACGGTGTGGTGCAAGAACTCTATAAATTCATTTGGAGCAGTATATAGTAACGTATTGGGTCGGAAATGTTTCGTGCTCACCAACAAGACACACGAAGGCACGTGAATCTCTCATCGCCTTGTTCTCAACGAACGATGATCCTTTTCTCTATTGATTGTTGTTGCGGTTGGTAAATAAACAAACTTCGTCGTCGGAGGTGGTAATGACGATATGGTGGTGGGCTTCGTAATTTAAGCAGCGCGTTGTCCTAGGTGCTGGTGAATGTTCTCTGAGAGATTGGAGTTTTGTATTAAAGTGGTATGTTTTTGTTGTTGTTGCTTCTGCTCCGTGGAAGCCGTAATATTCCTCTTTCTTTTCAGATGACTGATTCTTTATTAAAAATCGTGGTGTTTAGGTAATTGGCTTCGGAGATCCATTTTCAGCATGTGGTGTCCCACTGTTGCAATTGAATCATTTCTACCTCAACTCACTTACCCTCAATTGTTACTGAAGACACATGGAGGATTCAGGTTATTTCCTTGTGACAGTTATAAATTATTTCTCTGTTTCTCACTGTGCTCAAGCAAAGTAGTAAATTGTTTTTTGGTGGAGAGGAACAAACATGGTGAAGCGGATTTTTCAAGTGGCCTCAAACCGTAGAAACACAATTTTTACGACACATTTTCAGAGAGAACCTTCAAGAAAAATCAAAGAAAAAATTGCGTAGGATATCGGTCTGTACGAAGGCTTGAGTATGTCAAAATCAAACTAATAATAACAGGGAAAGTCGACAGCAGCGGTCAGTGTTAAGTCTTCACGCAAATTACAGTGTCGGGATTCCGTCTTTAAAATAAGATATAACTATCACATTATCTTTTTGCTGTCCTCGACTTTGTATAAAGAAGGACATCATATATAATCAAAGGATGTATAGGCTGAGGGTGTATTATATATTTAGCCCGTCCTTTTCTAGTGAGTCAGCATTATTTTATGAGGATTTCTCTTCTTTCGCGAAAAAAAGCTGAATCTTGCCTCAAAAGTGACCAAACTTGCTTTGTTTGAAATACTACACCTGTCAAAAGCTCGTATGTGTTTTTGTAGTAAAAAGCACATATATATTCTGCCTTGTGATTATACAAAGATTTTTTATTGAAAGAGACGTTGCGCTATTTTGCTGCATTCGAAATTCAATTCCCGTACTTTTGTAAGTTTGCGTATTTTTTTCTTCAGTGTTTTCAATACGTTCACAAGCATGATCAGGAGAAAAATTTGTGAAAACCTATAATATTATGTTTAGTGCCGTCGAAGTTTGATGTGAATTTGCCGTATTTTTTTCTAAAGAATGTGACGAGAATTGAGCAAAGGGCATGTAATAATATATATAATACACCGATACACTTATTTATAGTGCATGATATCCAACGCCTGACAAAGGGAGATGAATATTATTGCGTGCTCATCACACAGAGTGAGGATAGAGAGTGAAGTATTCAAGTGTCAAAAAGGTATAAGTATAGAGACTAAACAGGATTTATGGTTTGAGATTTACATGATCTGACAAGGGACACACACACACCTCTCTTTGAACTTTTAATGCTATATATTAATAATAGAGTGTGTATGTGTACATATAACCAGACTTTTCTTCGAAGAGAAAGAAAAAAATCCCCACCCAAAAAACATTTTTTTTCTACAATATAACGTTGGCAATGCACGCATACATCTACGGCTATATATTATATTGTCCGCGTGTTTCCATTTCACACCGAATGTGTTTTTGCATTTTGTGTTTTCGAGGAGAAAAAAGCACTTTCTGAGATCATTCATGACAAGTGTTTGATGATGTTTCAGGTGAATCCAAGCAAGCGAGCGTGTCGTAAAAATATAAATCGTGAATATTGAACAAGGAAAAAACAACAAGGATGTAGAGAGCCAGTATGTCTGAAGTATGTCTTATCGTCACAATCACCATTTCTCCATACTGCTGGTGCTAACACTTGGACTATTTACTCCCTCGAGCAAGATAATCATCGTAGCAATTTTTTCACTCGTCTTCGTTTTGCGACGAGAAAGGCCTGGTTAAGTAAATATCTCCGCGTTTAAAGAAAAATATGTATAGATTACCGTCTCTCTCTCTTGATTCCACTTCTCCGTGAGAGAAGTACACTCACACAGTCCATTACACATTGAGCGTTGATGCTCACTTCAAAAAGGAGAGAATGAATTTTAAAAAAATATATTCACGATATTATTATGTACATAAGTAGGGAGAGAGTTGTGTTTGTATGTAACGCTACTAATTTTCGTGGCAAAACTGTACACTGAACACTCTCTTATGCCGGTGCTCACTTCAATAATCTTCATTTCTACCTCACGCTCAATGCAGGGAGGGGGATAATGATGGGGTATGAAAATACTATGCACATTAGGAGACTACTCATAAAGCGATTAAATCTTACACATACGAGCCGTTTTCTTGAGTGGAGTGAAGACAGTTTAAAAAAACTGGATGGAAAACACTTTTGCGCTGAGTGAAAACAAAGAAGACACACTGTTTGATTTCCCACCTATTTTGTCTTGAGTGGTTACAGTTGGGCCATATCAGGTAAAGATATGAGCTGACCTCTGCGATTTGTAAAATGTAAGAAAAGTCATCAAACATAATTGGAGTGAAGGGGAGCGACAGCAAGCAGGATTTTTAAAACATGTCCAGACGTAAATATGTATGTTGTATTTGTGCTTCTTATTTCACTAATCACGTTATTTCCTGAACGAGTATTTTAAGCTCTTCTGCGTGGCTGTAGTTGTTTGTTGCAATTATGAAGACAAAAAAGATGCAACTTTTGGTGAATTTACGCCGTCGCCTTGCTCTACGTCAAGTTGCCCCATGGGCATACCATTTTGTCAACCTTTGAGGTTTCTCACAAAATTTCATCGCCAAATAGTATCACACCTGGTTATATTATCAAATGTACTAGGCGCTTTGGTGTTGTATGCGAATATGTATTTTAATGTATCAACGTATTTATATGCAGTTTATTAAAAAAACGCAAAAATATATTTGTACAGGCATATATGTACCTAACTACCATATGATGCTGATCATAAAAACTGTTAAAGCAAATGGGAAGAAGAGTGAGCACGTCATGCGTCACAGCTGGTCCCTAATGCTTATCTTACGAAAGACACATATAAATTCCATTCAACTTTCAAGTGACTCCACAAGTTCTCGTCGAAACGGACACGAAGGATGTATCACCGGGAAGCTGACTTGATCAGATCAACATCGTGACCAAGAATTCATTTTGAAGAACAAGGTTATATTTGTTGGCATATCTGTATGTATGTGCGAGATGGACGAAGGAGCAGTAAAAAATGTTCCATGAAAATGATCATCAAACTGTTACCTTGTGCATTCACAATCTGTACAACCAATGAATCACTGTGATTTACCTGTTTGACTGGGTGCTCACAATGTACCTCTTTCTTGCCAGACATTAAGAGAGAAATCATGGATGAACAAAAAAAACTCTTTGCATGTCCTCATCACACATTGTTTTCGTAATTGCGCACGCATTACTCAACTACAATAATATGTCACTGTTTAATATTGAGCTTCTCTTTTTCAGTAAGTACTCTAAACTTTTAAGCTTGTTCCTTGTCCGCTCCAATTTTTTCTGAGTGATACCTACACCTCATCCAGTGACGGAATAAAGGTCGACGATTAAATTGAGGTTTAATGTTGGACAGTGTGGTGGGAAGTTGACTGATGTCATTAACTTCATTCATATAAGCTACCCGTGACTAGTGGCTACTTTTCTATCCACCTCCTAGCAATTTGCATTGTGCGATACATTGTGAATCGTCCTGAGGACACTGGGTTGGGGTGGAATGCAAACAAACAAAAAAAACAATATGCAAATGGACACTCAAAGGATGCGCAATCATGAGATGATGCAAAAAAATCTCTGAAACTTGTAATCCCATGTGCATACACGCACCTCGTCACTCTCTACGTGTAGGTATTGTGCATTCCCATTGGTTTTTCTTTCTGAAAGAAGCACCGCCGCGACCGACAGCCGACATTTGTGTAATATGAGGAGGATAATGCAAATGAACATTATGAGTTTTCACTGTTCTCTCTCTACCTCTCAAATGTTCGCAATCCTTCACTTTTGTAATGTGACTTGGTTAAATTGGTTTTCGGCCAACCACACCTTTGATTCTTACATACTTGAGAGAGTTAACTTTGTTGTTTAATTATTTGTAATAATGGCTTGTTTCACTCATCTCTCTCTCGTCTTTGTTCATCCAATTCCCTCTACCTAAGCGATTCTCAGAAAAATAATATTTAGGATGGTAATTGTAAAGGGGATCATTGTATCATGATTTTGTTTCAACTAAACTTCACAAATGCAGTATCAGTTGTCGACTTTTTTTTCTCGCACTCTCTGATAATGCAGATTAACAACAGAGTGAAAAAGCAGGGTTACTGGTTACAATCATCTTATGAGACAGGGTCCACGAAGCTACCCCTGTTACAACAATTGTGTAGTATCATAATACGAGACGGACATGAGATGTTCTCTCTTTTAAATACGAGGACCGGCTCTAAACTTTTTTTTACAGGGGCGCATAGTAATAAGGCAACGGCACTTTATGAACAATATGGTTTCCTATAATCATGGTAACGATTTTGGTAAAATGATACACCTCACTTGCAAAATACATTTGATGTTTCTATCCTCACCACTAAAAGTAGATAAGGGGAACAGCGAGCGAAAAGTTGCAAAGAGATGCTCACTGATTTACCGCATTTATGGGATCTTTACATGATTTCCATGATGGTAAAGTTGCGTCGATTCAAAACGAGCTTACGTGACAAGTTTCCTTTATTACTGGTAGGTTTGTTTGAAAAATTTGTATGTATTTATCTAAACATTGCAATTATTATTTATGTAGTTAAAAGTGTAAAAACTTTGAGACAAAGTTCCTCCTCTCCCGTTCACAATCCTGCGAATTACCGCAGACAAGAAATGCACTATTGCAAAAATCGCTGATTTGATTTTTGAGGAGTCACCTCGCGTTGGACTTGTATTGGTTGTCGTGTAGAATATGGTGTACATGAAAGTCAACTAATTTGTAATTTATGGTCAACATCAAATCACTGAAATTACTCAGGATGATGGCAACACATTATATTATCTCTCTCTTCGCTACCCTTCTCTTCCCATTATTATTCAAGTTTTGGTCTTGTAACATGTTTTTTCTCTACATTTTTATTTAAAGTGTTTTGCTACCAACCAATAGTGAACTGTATTTTCACCAAAAAGCGACATGTTTATATCTATTGTCGTCTCCATAATGTCCTCTGCCTGAGCTCTGCAGCCTTATTTGGTCATTTTTTTTCTTCTTCTTTTGCAGTACCCACTCAATGGTTTGCTCAAGCTTCAATTTAATATATCTTTTTAAAACATCGAATGACAAAGTGAATAAAGACAGTAGGGATTGACTGTGCTTATGTATTTTAAGCAAACTACTCCCAGTTTTCATGCTGCCGTTCCCTTTTATTTAAAAAAAACTGTTAAAGTTACTACTTCTTTTTTGGAAAGTTTTTATGTGATTTTTTGAACGCTAACCAAACTCAAAAGAAAGATATTGATTCAAATTAGCATTTTCGTTGTTTCCATTTGCAAGCAGATGTGAAGCACCAGAGGGATGTACATTTAGCAAAGTGATTTACTTTCTATTCGGACACTCGTGTGCAGCACTATCACATTTGTGTACGCTGACAATTTTCTGAGGGCTAATGTAAGTGTCATTGTGATCACAGCAGCATAAATGTGTGTTTCCCTGTTGAAAATGGTTATAGTCCAAAAAAAAAAGATTTTTTTTCTTGCTCGCTCTTCATCTCGTTCTTGAAAAATTACGTTTGTTGGATCTCCCCACTTTGCTATTAATCTATTATCATTGTGATGCCATCAATTCCTTAAATGACGATATGAAGTCAAGCGCGGTGTACTCAGAGTTTGGGTTGTTTTACTCCGCTTTGGATAATTGGATTTTTGGTGTTTTGTTAAAAAAAACGAAGTTGACGGACGGTAATTAATGGAGGTTGTCTTCCCCCTCTTGCTTGTTCATCTTTTCAAGATGGAGATATCTGTGTTTGTGCAAGCTTACTAGCACACATCCCCTTTAGCGGGAACAACAACGTAACATCTTGTTGTAACTTATCCATTTTTGATCGGCGGACAGTTTCTTTCAGCTAGCACTTCACCTTGTTTGCACCACTTATGTCTCGAATGATTACATTTGCGTAGGGCGCTCAGCTTAGATGAGATCCGACCAAAATGAGCTGTCCTAGCTTTGTGAGTGAAAAAGTGGACAAAATTATTGTGAAGCAGAAGTTGAGACGGAAAATTTGTACAACTGTGTGTTTTCCATTTTTCAAAAGTGTGGTTTAATCTAGCAAATATACATTTTACCAG
The DNA here is from genome assembly GCA_027743745.1 of Alloscopus bannaensis. Taxonomy (NCBI): domain Eukaryota; kingdom Metazoa; phylum Arthropoda; class Collembola; order Entomobryomorpha; family Entomobryidae; genus Alloscopus; species Alloscopus bannaensis. Next base: position 108,003 of record JAHZMW010004029.1, read on the forward strand.
GTAGGTTTTTTTTCGTAAAAAAACGACAAAGTCGTAGAACTGCTTTCGTTGATGTTCTCTTCTCAACAGGAGAAATCCCCCGAAGCTCTACGAGTGTGCTCCACCACGCCACATAATATGTACGATTATATACATTTGAAAGTAATAAGAGTGCACAATAATAATATTGGCTCGCTTTGATGCGCTAAAAGCTCAGGACCTTGTGTCATTTGTAAATTAGTCTGATGATATTATCTTTTCTCTCTTTCTCTTTGAAAGATGTGATATGGAAGAAGACATTCACGGTCCGTTCCTCTTTGTAATCATTTTTTTAAAAAGATAATTTGTAGAAATAAAGAGGGCTCCCACAAGCCGTGGTGTGGGTTTATAGCGTCTTTTATATGCACATGCATAATATATTGCTCCTAACGTGTATTCCATTCTTGTAATGATGTGCAACCAAAGTGAGGCAATCGCATTAGTCCAGGTAAGCAACTTAGCTTTAGCAGCAGCGAAGAAAGGGAGAGAGAAAAAGTGTATGGGAATGAACATTCAAGGGACATTGATGGGCTTCGCAACTTTGTAGAATTTGGGCTCTCTCTCATGTCGCAGAAAAAGTGTAAAGGATGAATCTCTTGACGAGGTCTCTTGGCTTTGTAATGTAATACTGCTTAATCACTTTTTTCCACTCATTGTCATACACGTAATGGGCAGAAGAAAAGAGCTCTGGGAGAAGGATGGATGAGGGGAAAATATTACTCAAGTATTTAGCTACGAAAAATCTCTGCTTTTTTGCTCTTATTGCATTTTTAAGCCAGTCATGTCGATATTAAATCACGGAGGTTGTCGTCTTTTGCATCTTGAAATAGTATGTCACTCTCTGTAGTACCAAAGCACATCTTTGCCGGCACAATACACTTCCATGTAGCAACACTCTTATGGACTGGTGATGTGTCAATGAGTCACTCACTGCGAATTCATCTTCTGTTCTAGCCACGCTCCCGCCCATCGGAGACATTTGTACGTGTTTAGTGCTATTGGTAGAGTAACTACCGAATTCGTCGTTATCACAAGTCAGTTGGTCAGCGAATGAAAATTTAGAGAAGAAGAAGCTGATGACTTATCAATCTTTCTTGCGGTATGTGACTTTTACTCCCTCCCTCGAAAAAACGAAGAGAGTTGAAAGTCTCAACGTTGACGAAGCGACGGGAGAGTCATTTTTGTGAAGTATGACCAAGACATAATGATGCTGGCATTTGTATAATTCCATTTTTTATATAAAAAGATTACGCTTTTCTCCGAGTACAGTCGTACCTCATTCCCAGGCATATTGGAGTGGAGATAGGGAAAAGGAACTCAAAGAGCATATAGTACAGTCCTTTCAAACTTTTATCTTTGGCGATAAAAAAGCGAAATCTTTGTGTGGTGCTTAGATGTAGGTACTAATTTCATTGTTGTGTGTTTAAGATTTCAAATGAGATTAGCGTGCAAAATACGAAAATGGAGCTTGACTTGGACTCCTCTCTTTGTATGTAATTTAAGAAGCATACAAAAACAAAAAAGCCCGATTTTATCTCAGAGAGTTTGTGTGTGCGCCGGTAGTGAAGAAAATGTGTGCTTCTTCAAAGAGAGCTCTTTGCACGAAAACGGAACAAAGAGGAGGAGAAAAAAAACAAATTGTCCAACATTCTCATGGCTTGTGAATAGTACTTTCAACGATTATATGGAGGAGGGAGAAGAGTATGTTCTTCCCCGTTGAAAACACACAGTTACAATGAGGAGAACCAGAACGCAACGAGATCATGAATAAATGCATGAACATTCTTGTAGACTATGTGCTTATGATAATATTATGGATGTGGGTTTGACGTGCGGTTCAACAGGTATCTGACAAACTACAAAATGCACCGAGAGAAAGAGAGAGATGAGTAAAAAGACGAGAAACACGATGTGATATTTGTATGAAGATGGTGTGGCGAAGGTGTGCGTCTGAGGTTGTGATGTGTGCGATACAATATTTGTGTGAGAAATGGGAACTGTGTGAGAGTGAGCTGAAAAGGAACAGCAGTTAAAAGGGCAGAGACCAGAGCTCTCTTGTTCATTATATGATAATTAATGCCCTTCATACGTTTCATTTAAGTCCGTATTTAAAGCATCTCTCTCACTGTTCCTCTCACATCGCATTGAGGTGCCCGTATTGTGCTTCTTTGAAGTGAGCATTCCAATGTCGTGATGATGGTCATCATCATCGTCGTGTGGTCGTCATCGAGAGACAATGTGTGGTATACCAGATGTGCACACACAAAAAACATGCCCTACCCAGTCATCAAATATTCGTTAAGAACTCACATGTGTGTGCTTCAAACTCTTGTACCTCTCCCCTTCGTATGCATAATGTGACCAAAGGACCATATTCGCTTGCCCTGATGCAGTTGCGGCGTAGTTTTTTAGGAGCTGCAGTAAAACAAAAGCTAAATCGTTTAATGACAAAATCCTGTCTCTTTCTATTAAAGATGGAAAACAAGTACGTATTTGTACCTCACTTCAGAAGCGTCGTGTATGCACTTTGGTATTTTTTTTGTGAACAGCTTGACCAACAAAATGCAGTTGCGGATGTCGTGCAGCTCTACTTTTTGGTGGAACGTTGCTAAATACTTAGTAAAAAGTAATTAGCATTGTAACAAGAATTTTGTTGCGATTTTTTGTTTCGGGTAATGTGAGACGCCTCGTAATATTCTTTTTGCTAGTTTCTGCAAGCGTTTTGACAATTGTAACATGCATTCCCTCTGCCTCCTGCAAACTGTCAAGTGAAGTTTGTACCGACAATGAAGCCTGGATGAACTTTTGAGTTATTTCATTAGAGGGAAGCTTGCTTACATCTTCCTCTGAAAATCTTGAGATGTTCGCCAAAGTTGACTTCGGCATGCCCTCCACAAAATCTTGGTAAAGCTCCATTTGAGTAAATTAATACCAGTCATGACCACGACTGTCCTCGACTGTCAAAATGTTCGGCTTGAGTGGAAGACAATACAGTAATATTTTTTACATCTCTTTCTCTCTTCGGTCGATTTATCTCATCTCTCCTCTTCACCCATTATTCTCACTTTGACAATTCAAGGTTCTCCAATGAGAAAGAGAGGAAGAGTGTACACGGTTAATTCGATTGTGATCATGCTCGCTTTCATTACCTATTTCACAGCTTCATCTCAACATGTCTGTTCACAGCCTGAAGACATGTTTTGACGTGTGGGTCTGACAGAGTGTGCATTCAATGCGACTCATACTTTCATTTTCATAATTAGCACCACTTATGTACATCGGAAAGCCATCAGAGCTGTGTGTGTGTGTGTTTCGTCGTCGTCGGCGAACATCGTTTCACAAGGAGACTGGCCATGGATGACAAATTTAGAATGATATTCGTGTAAGACTTCTACGTTTGACTTTTCATTCACAACACTTTCTTGACGACTCTTTTATTGTTTACGACTGGGTTTGAACTTGAAGAGATTCAATCTTTTTGTTGTGTTGTTGCTATGCAAATGTTAGTGTGCGCGCGCACTCTTGGGAAACCACGCCATAATCCTAAACTACAAAAGCTGACACGGTATGATGCGCTAAATTAATAAAATGCAAATATACGACTTTCATATGTAACGCTCTACTAAGCGAGCTTGTACCTATATCTCTCTCTTGTGTTTTTGTCGCTTGTACTAATTACATACATAATTGGATGCATGTTTTCTCTCCGTCTCTCCCTCAATCTCCTTTTAAATTTACGGTCACGGTTTTTACAATCTACATGACCATGTCGTGTACACTTGTGTGTGAACTCCAGAGACGACCTACGAGTTATTTTGAAACGAGATTGAACCTTACAAAGTGCAAGAGTCTACTTGGTTATTACGAGTGACTCAAAATGGTACAAACCAAGCGTTTTTAAAGGTGTGGTCTGTCATTTCACATTTTCTATAAGGCATACGCCACCACCACCACCACCTCACATCATCAAAAGCCAAAAAAGATATGATGATCGTCTTTGTTTTCGTTGAGAGATGGAGGAAAATCTTATGATTGAATTAGTTGAAGGAGAAATGAGACCAGTGTGTGCGAGCACCAACACATAAATCTCATCGCCTTTTGAGTGAGCCACTCCACACAATTTACGGTAAGGAGGACTGCATAATGATGTTTATGAGCTTTTCCCTTTTTTTCTCTCTCTCTCATCTCTTTGACTGAACAACATTGCATATTATTGGCGTTGGAGAGGATAACCCTTACCTCATCTCATCCCCATCATGATCATAAAAATCACCACCAACACCATCACCATTAAACTCATCCTTTTCTCTGTCCCACCACCATCCTTTCCGAATGTCGTTAAAAGATTTGGGGATTGAGCGGCGAGAGAGATCTCCTTGTTTTGTGCTAATGCCTTTCTCTTTAAAAAAAAGTGGGCAGCGGAGTACAATCATATGCCAAGAAGAGTACAAGTATACAATGAGCACGCTTTTTCACGAACACTCGAATGAAAAAATCAAGGTTTGAGTTTTGCTCGTCGTAATATATTTTGGGTATGTGATTGCATGTCTGTGTGAATGCGGTGGAGAAGAGGGCCCCGATTTACCACACCAAGAAAAAAACGAAACATAGTCAATTGTAGAATATAATGGTCACTATGGTCACTAGAGGAGAGGGCGATAGACATTGTAGACATTGAACTTTCAACCTTGCTCATTTGTTAGAGTGGACATTTATAAATGGAAGGAAAAAAGTGGATTCACATTAATTTCGTACTAATTTACAAAGATGCCGTGCAGTGAATTACTGAGCGCGAGAGAGAGAGAGAGAGCGTGTGGATGGTGCGCTTGCGTTGGTGGCCTGGCCGCATTGGAATTCTCGTAGTAATTTATAAATGTCTTTACCTTCCTCCCAGACTTAAAAAACAATGGTATTCCAAGGAATTAGTGAATAATAGCTGTAGACAATTTTTTAACAGATTTTCTTCCTTTCAGTACCAATATGCTCCACCTCAAACACACCACAAGAGATGTGAGAGGACCTTGAAAAAAATCTTTTGAAATGGTACAATGTTGTTGAATATTGTGCCACCTCCGTCTTGGTTTGGGTTTTCCCAATTTCTGACGATTTCTTACCATCAAGCAAAAGAAATGCATGTATGATTTTCACACAGGTGTATGATCGTCAGGTGAGATGTGCAATATTATCGCTAAGCAACACCAACTCTCCTCATTATTAGGATTTACCTTTGAACGCCAATATGATATTTTGCAATGAATATTCAAAAAGAAATTAGTTTGAGATACCAGAGAGGTTTTGTGCAAACTCCCATCGTATCATGATGAACAAACTCTCCCCATATTTATTATGCTGTACCTGTCGTAAGTGAAATGACGCCGTCATAATTGGCAATGAGGAGAGGAAACTACTTCACATATTATGCAGCCAGCAATCAATTCGTAATACGCAGTCGAATGAATACGCAATCTTGAGGAACATCCACAGAGGGATTGAGTGCGGTGTGAGTGATACAGGGGATTATTATTTATCAGACTTATATTATACAGCGATGTGTACTTCCAAGTGTGATTGAGTGTTTGGTGTGGTCACTGGAAAAAGAGTGGGCACATATGAGAAACTTTTTTCAGATTTCTCATCGTGATCGCTCATTCTCAATGATTACTCGGCATTTTTTCTCATCAGTCACATGTACGAGGAGTGCATCATCTTTGGATATGTGGAGGATCAGGAGATGTGTCTAGTTAATTTTTTATTGTTGGGCTGGCGCCTAATGAGATGTAGTGATGGTGGCGTACAAAGATGCGTACTTGCTCACCACTCGCGGTGGTTTATTATAGACAACTCGCGTCAAGAGTGATGGACATGTTCAAGGCTCTCTATTTGCATTCCCCAATTTTCCTCTTTTACATTAATTAATGTGAGCTGGAAGAGGCAGCACTTTGACATCAACCAAGAGGTGTATTGTTCATTCTCAGGTGAAAATGTGTAAGCGAGACTTGGATACATTTGTGTCCAGTGACGCTCTCTGGTTTTAATTAAATCTCATCTACGCATTGAAGAATTTCATATATTACAACTTTACAAATCCGTGTCAACCATTTAACAAGAAAATCATTACAGTAATGGAGTGCAGTCATTAAAGCAGTAAACGCATATCATTCATATTCCCGTTTGGCTTAGATGCCTAATCTTTGAATTCTTTTATCATGATGATGTACGCAGAGGAATTTTGGGACTTCATCTTCAAGATTTTGAGCACACTCGTAAATGTGTTCACAAAATGAGGAGGAAATTGAAAATCCTTTGGGAGCCTTTTGATGAGCAAAAAAGGCGAAGGACGTAAATAGTAGGAAGATGACGGAGGGAATGTCTGTGTCGCATACTGCAGTATAAGTAGCACATTATGTGTTGATGTTTGGCACAAGAGGTATTTTACTTTGCACCTAGCTAACGGGCTGCTAATATTCCTGGTGCGGTGAAGGTTGGAGGATACACAGTAGTAGTAGTAGTAGTAGTAGAGTGGTCAGTAAGTCAGTGTAAGTCACAAGCGAAACTTTTGAAGAAAAAAGGACAAGTAGATAATGATAAAATCACAAGTGCTACTACGGTGTGAAGGAGTGAAGGAAGAGAAAAAACTTCATCCTCATCAAGCCAACCATCTAAGAGGAACATGTATCTAGTTATGGAAACTACTTTGAATTTTTTTTGTTTACTTCTTTCACACACATGCAAAGTGCATGCACATTATTCTGGCTTTCTGCTAAATAGCATGACTAGGCAAAACAGTGTTCTTTTTGAGACATGATTAGAGATGAAATGACGTGAAAATTGCTACGCCAGTGAGAGAGATGAGGGCGAAGAGACGAGGAGACTTTAGTCTTTTCCATCGTTTGATCATACACCTCTCCTTTTCATGGCTATTTAAGATGAATATTTTTCCTCCTTTGAGAAGATGTCCGCTTTTTACGAATCCCATTTTTGTTTTCTGGCACGTCATATTTATATATGTGGTCATGGTGTTATGTGTATGTGGAAAATGCACCAATTTTTTTTTCTCTCTCTCTTCTTCCTTTCCGATCATAGAGTCGTCTCCGCTTTTACAACTCTCGAAAGGAACGCATTTTATCTCTCTTTCTTTCTCTATATTCCCTGTAAATGCATCAGCATTGTTGGTAAAATTGAAAAGAGAATGAACCTTAATCACATTACAAAGGGTAAATACATAGATGACGGTGAATGAAATAGCTTCTATTAATAGAACAAGACGTAGAGTTTTCTTCAAGAAATGCACACTTACTTTACACACATCATGTATGGATATGTCATGTGATGTGCACTATGGGAATGTAGTTGGTAATTCACAATAAAAGTACATATACACATACACACTCATGTGTACATTTGCACAATGTATGTGATTTACTGAAACACTGGTTTGCATCTGTAATTTTCTTTGTATTTAGTTCCCACTCACTCACGCCAAGGAAGGCAGGGAGTTGATCTGTTGTAAGGGACTGTGTTGTTTGAAGGTGCAGTCGTGCAGGAGTGATAGAGTCGAGTATTATGATTGTCTCGAATCAAAAAAGTTACTGGCTTTCAATGATGAATCCGTATTTTTTTTCTCTCTCTATTACTCTCAAGACTTTTTGAAGGTATGGCCACTCCACTGTCGTGGCAAAGATTGGAATAATGCAATCAACTCATTCATTCTGGCCTTTTTCTCCTTCGATGTGTGATGGGACGTCTTTTTTGCATATTGTTCGCTCACAACAGCTTGTCTGTGTTTGTATGGGACTGAAAAGGAGAGACGAATTTAGTTGAATCAAAAGTGTCTTCCTTATAATTGGATGAACTTTTTTGCTCCGCATGTCCCCTTCTCAATTGATATTGAATGTCCCAGTAAAGAAGAAGAAGAAAAAAAAATCAGTCGTGCATAGCAAAAGGATGTGGTTTGGGTGATATATTATGTGTTGTTACGAGGCAGTACCAGATTGTAAATCTATCTCGCAATGTCTGATCGTCAATTTGACATGTGTGTCCTTTGAATTAGCTTCGATATTTGTCATAAAACGGGCATTTCATTACCGTCAGACACGACTTATTATGTCGTTCAATCGGTACAATAAAATGGTATCACTCTCATCATCATGTTGAGCAACATTTTGTATTGATTATGTGAGAGATGTCATGGTGTATCAAATCAATACCGTCCGTTTTCTCCTAGAGAGAGAGAGAGAGAGAAGACGCAAAATTTAGTCACCAAGGTGAGTAGGCCACGATACGAGTATTTGAGAGAGAACTGGAAATGTCGTGACTCGGCTAAAGTTGCAAGATTCATTAACATCATTTTTTACAGGGCTCATCACATATTTCAGTGTGTCTCCAAACAAACATGCTCCACTCTCGAATGACGGAGGAGCACAGACATTTACTGATGTGTGCATATAAATGAGTTGCATATTTGTCATTCATTTCTCTGTTGAGCGAGAAGCTGACTCACTTTTAACGACAAAAATGAGTCTTCTCCCCGGAACGAAAGAGAGTGAGTGGAAACCGCAATGATTTTTGTAGAGTACATCACATCACATCCTTTTTTCTTTGTAACAAATCCATAAACAGCATTCAACTCTCGTCGTTTTGCATTTTTTTTTTGTTTTCAGTGGACAGCTGCCTCCTTTTTACATTTCATCATTGACAAAAAAATATTATGACATTGTGTAGTCAATAGATTTGGATCTGCTTGTAGACACGTCTTTCACATCTCTACAACACTCCCATTTATCCATCCCTTTTTGCAAGAGCACTTTTTCCTTTTTGATTTATAAACATTTCGTCTCCTTTCATATCCACATATTGTGATCCCATCTGTTTCTCTTTGTTTATGAGACATGCAATACACAAGCGAGTAGTTAACTGGCGAAAGAAAAAGCAGATTATAAGTGCTTTGGGAATACTGAATTGTGTTGTGGTGTTGAGCTCAGTGCTAAATTGAAAATGACATGGTTTTGACTGTTTTCTTTTTCTCTCTCTGCGCCTGGCTTACCAAGTTTCTTTCATTCTTTACACGAAGAGGTTACATTCCGAAACTGACAGTTATTGCCAATTTTTTTTCCACGTTGCGTTCCTTCTATTGAAATCAGATGGACCATGCGAGTAGCTGCAACCGATAAAATGGAAGCACATAGTTGAGCGTAATCTAATAACTTATCTCCAACGTAATGACTCCATACATTGTTTTACTCTCTGAATATGACAGAGCATTTAACGGATGCGTATCCGTGTACGGCAGGAGAGAAGGCAAGCTTGTTGGTGGATGAAGTGAGTGCAAACAGCATTCACTCTCTCTCTCCTCTCTCTCTCTCTCTTCGACCATTGATTTCAAGAAAAATGACAAATGTTCCGAAAGGGAACATCTTCAAAGTGATGTTGGTACATTGCACACAAACCGGCACGTATATTGGCAAAGAAGAGATCCTATTGTTGTTGTGTGTACAAAAAGTAAAACCCCACAACTTTCCAGATTTTTTTTTCTTCTTCACGCAAAATTGGTGTACCTAATAAAGAGCCGGCGAAAAAAAAGATGTACCTCAATTTTTTTCTTGAGAGTGAATCTGCACACTCAATGGAAGAGTGGCAAATGTTGTTTTTTTATTCTTGTTTGATTTAAGAAGTGGAGTGGAACCAGGGGGTCGGAAACCGGTGTGTGGATGTTATGTAACGCTTTTTCTCTCATTCGATAATTTAAAATGACATGAACTAGTGTAATTTGGCTCATTTACCTGATGATCCTTGTCAATACTCGTTTCAACCTCGTCGTTACCTTATGCGCACAAAGATAATGGACGGTCACATCGCTTCTGTTGTTATATTGTGACCGTTTTATATGTTTGCGCTTGTCTCTCTGGTCATTCCTTTCTTTGCTCATATACACTATCGAAATTCTGCTTTGACACTGGAGTGTATTAAAATTCTTGGGCGGTTTAGATTGAACAACAGTAGTGGGATTTGAGGCGGTTTACTGTTCTTACTGAACCTTGTTTCAAATGGAACTTGAACTTGATTAAAATGGGGAGTGCACATCTCATTTGTTTGCATACACACCTCCGCCTTGCCATAATATTCGTACAAATCGTCGCTCTGTGGTTGTACTATATTAAAGGGTAATGGGGAATTTGCTATGCAGACAAGCATACAACATCAATTAGTCATACATGCATTCGAATGAATTTCGTACAAAGAAGGAATCATGGTGTAAATAAATTTGTTATCATAACTTATCAATCATACATAAAAGTTGTTTTTTTCTCTCATAATAGGATAGATCCTGCTGCACAGATAGACTACATATGCGACCGCTTTTTAAAAGTTGCGTATGATTAGCGTGATGTTCCATTAGTTCTCCATTGACGACGATTTCTCAGCGAGTGTATGACCTGGCGTGGTTCCTCGCAACAACTGGAACTAAAGTACCGATTAACTAGAGTTGACCTGCCTTGTTTGCACAAATCGAGAAGAATGTGCAACTCGAAAGATGGAGAGCGAAGACAGAGAGAGAGAGAGACAGAGAGAGAGAGAGAGAGAACTACATGAAAAAATACGAAAAAAAGTTTGGCCACGATTTGCCTCGAGGAGAAAGAAAAAGTGAGCGCTGTCAGACAACTCTAAATATCACATTAGTTTCCCACAAGAAGTCAAAGTTGGACTTCAACCCGGATGGCAAGTCAAGAACTTTTTGGAATGGAGTGTGGTTGTTGTAAAGTCGTGATTAAATTAGTCATGCAAAAAAACGCCAAATCCTGGCGAGGTCCTGTTTTTGTGCACATTGTTGTGTATTTGATCATCATCAGTGAACGTTGTTGATTCGAATTGTTGTATCGTCTCGGCGCGGCGGCTTCACCAACATCGTCGTAAAATGATGAGTTTGGAGAAGAGGTGCAAGATTTCGTTGTATATGTGTATGTATGCTGCATGATTTCATGTAACAACTGCAAATCCCTCCGGTTTGTTTGCAACCTTTTAGGAATCGTCGCAATTGAAAAATAATAACACCAGCGGGCATGAGCATTCTTATCAGGCACATTTTATTCGCCCAGCAATGTGAGTATGTTGCATAATAACATGAGGCGTTTCACACGCAGTGATGACCGAAATACTAGTAACCCATGGAAAGAAGATAATTTCACGATTTCACACAAAAACGTGCTTGTAAACCTTCTCAGGATGGTCATTAGAGTCATAATAAAAGATATCGCTTTTACACCTCCATATGTCTCGAGATTCATTTTAGAACACGCTCAAGTACCCGTATATATCGTTTGGACATGTGCATTTTACCTGCTCACAAAAATACAACAACAAAAATTGCATCTCTTGTCTCCTTGCATCAAGTTTATTGTCTTGTTGTCCCTCTAATTCAATGTCCAGCCAAAGATGGTGAGTGAGTGAGGAGAGCAATAGATTCGACAATCTATTGACAAATGACCTGTCCAAATTTAGATTATTTTATTGAAAAAAAAGAATAAAAAACTGAGGAGCAGTAGGCTACGAGGGTTTAATGAGCAAGACAAAAAAAAAATAGGCAACGCTCGGAAAAGGTTGCAGCATACATAAACAAAATATTATGCATGATTTATTTAGCTTGTCAATATTTAAAGAAATGTTCAAGAGGAAAGCCGAGCCAAACTTAATGAAGGCTAGTGGTGTTGATGCAACAAATTTGCATATGTGCATACAGGCGTGAGTTCTACCTCTACGAACTCGTCGTCCCCTCTATTTTTATCTTAAGCCAAAAGATATTATACAGAACGACGAATACTATTTTCCATATGGAATTTTGCCTGATATAATAATTGATGCGTATTGAGAATTTATTAGTATTGTGCATCTGTGAATTCCACTCGGCCATTGGTATGCGAAGGAAAGAAAAAAAAAGAAATACTGCCGTCCACCAAAGTGTCATTTCGCTGAGTTGATGGAGTGCGTTGCAGAACATGCCTTCCCCTGCGCCTTTCCTCTTTATGAAATTGAGTTAGAGTGCTTTCGGGTGACTACACAACAATTGCACATTTATCTTTGGCAACCCTTATTTTCATGAAGAAGACAGGACAGCGAAGGCGAGAGAGAGAGGAAAAGTGTACCAGTTGAAGCTGACTACGAGCTGGTCCCACAAATTTCAATATGTCAATTGCAATTATGCTAAAAAGTTCAACTGCTCGTATATTATCCAACGAGGAAAGGATTAGGTGACGTCGACGTGCTATCACTTAATTTCAATTGATGCTCTCTCTCCCTTCCAAGCGAGTCGCTACACAGAGATACTTGCCCACAAACTAGTGTAGTGGAGTAGTAGAGTGAGAGAGTTGTGGGCACATTATCATTATCGTCTTCATTAACATCTTTCATTTCCATAATATTCTTAATGAAAAACAATTCAAATTTAGCTGTGAGGAGTGCGCATAAATTTTACACACTTGCTGTGTGAGCATTCTTGAGCGCAGAGCAGGTAGATATAATACTCACCAAGATCAAATATGGACGGCCGCAAGTGAAAGGTTTTTTTTCTTCAAACTATTGGTTCATATGGGCAGCAAGTTGTTTGCTGTACTGCTTCATGTTACACGCTCTCGCAAGCAAGATGTTTATTCAGGATTGTCAATGACAGTCAATGTAGTAGTAGAACTACCACTGCCCACCACCCTTTATTTACTATATGGTAAAAATGATTGATATTAGTGAATTATTATATAAAGTAATTTTTGAGAAAATTTTCCCTTTCTGTAGCATTCAAGGAAGCAGCCATTTATTGTCCGAAGTAAGGTTTACTGTCAAAACCTTGTGTGTTAGTGTGAGTGAGTGCCACATAAAGGGCTCACCATTATTCCGCTTCCTACTTTCTTCATGGCCACTTTGAAAATGAAGGCGGAAAATCATATTATGAAAAGATTATGATAAGAAAAAAAAACTCGTCGTGTCAATGTGCAGTACTGAATGCGAAACATGCGACCATTTACTCACCTTCTTTTTCATCTGTTTTATACTATAAAACTCCTTCTCGTCGTCTTCATCGTGTTTGAATCATCTTCCTTCTCGTGTCTTTCGATGATGGTGATGAAGAAAGACGTCTGCAAAATTCATTTGTAACCGTCTCACTTGATCGTGCCCAGCACCACTTTGGGTCTCACAGAAGGGAGCCGTCTATCAAAAAAGAGAGAGCTGTGTGTGCTTTTGATGTTTCACCAAATAGACCGGCCGACTTTTCTCTCTCAGTGTTCGTCTTCCTAAAAGAGATTGTTGGTAGTCAAGCCTTCTGATTCGCACCACCAAGGATTATTAGGCATTATTATAAAGTTAAAACATGACAATCCCTTTGAACAAAATGTATAGAGGTAAAAAAGGCAGCGTCCTAATGTGCTTAACACACACACGTACATGATGTTTTTGTGTAGTTTGTACACACACACACACAGAAAAAAGTACGAAAAAGGACGAGCAAAGTGAATAACTTTTTACGCTTGTATATACTAGCATACCGATATAACCTGTATAGATTTTGCGTTTTCTATATCAACTAGTACGTATTATGAAGATGTGGCAAATTGTAGAGAGGTTGTTAGGTGCGCAGTGAACAAAAAAAATTATGTTTTTGTAGGAGGACATGAATATGATGACTTCACGTGTACGGAGTCCATAGGTAGGGACGACTTTTCGTCGTCGTCGTCGTGATGTGCGTTCACACTTTTGGAGAGAGGAGAAATGTGTATCAAATGACACATGAAGGGGGCTTGTGTGTGCAAAAATGACGACAGCTACCAACAGAGTGAACAAAGACCACATACTTGCTTCTCTCACCGATGATGTGATTTCAATGTGTGTCTACACCTCAGCCACAAAATAATACACGTATCGACACAATAAGCACAACAGTCGAAATCATCATCATCATCATCACCACATCGTCATGCCGAGCATATCGAGAAGAAAAAGGAGGCCTTAACAAATTTTTGTGTGCTGGTTACTCTCACCACCACCGCGCGTCCAATCCGCGTTGAATGCAGCGCGAGAAATAGGAGCGGTGAAATAAAATGTTGTGATTATTATTGGAGCAAGGTTGATTAATAGGTATGGCTTTGCTGAGGTCACGCCCAAAACCAATCGGGCTGTCATTAGCTGCTTCAAATGCGTGAGGTATTAATCACAATCAACAACAGTGGGAAATTGTTGATGATAGCTATAACCATTTTTATTCCTGTTAATCTTGTTCAAACGCGATCACCACCGTCCTCGAACCGCCGCCGTTTAGCAGAGATGGACGCATGTATATGTATGTATATTTTTTGAAAATTTCTTCAGGCACTTTTGGCGTATCTCATCTCGTTCCTTCACAAATTCGCATTAATGAGGTTAGCCAGTGTAGGGCTGATGTTGGTGCTTTCAAAAGGGACGAAAATGGAAAAAGGAGGAGTGTTTTCTCCTTCCTTCTGACTTGAGCGTTTTTCGATTTATCAAAATCCCCACGAGCGTAACTTTTTTTTTCGAATGTGGTCAAATTAGTTTGTCCACAATGACATACAAAATGGTTCATTCATCGTGCTGTGGCTATGCGTGTGCAAGTTCCTTGCAGGTTGTTTTTTGTTGTGCAAAATGCATACTGCGTGTTGCGTACTGCGACGCTGTTTTCTACCAATTTTTTTTCTTACGAATAAAGTTTATAACGCCTACATGTGTATTTAACGTTCAATGTTTGAAAAAATTAAGAATTGTTGTTTGATGTTGTAGAGGCTTTGAGGAAGGTGTTCAAATTATTGGAAATAACTCGAGGTTTTACTTCATGTGACAAAAGTCAGATTCAGTTGTAAAATGAATTACCTTTGCGCTTATCTTCATCTGCGAAATTTTTGAAAGTTCACTTTTGAGTCCATGCAAGAACGTTGGCCTTCAAAAATACTCTTCATGTACAAGTGCACAACGCAGGTCGTGTTAAATGCATCTAAACTCATACTAATTGCAAAAAAGTGACACGCTAACGGTCTCTCCTCAGCCTTTTTTTGCGGATTACTATCAAAGGATTAGCGTTTTTCATGTTTTCACCATTTTTCGCTGTACTAAATTTCCCGTGACAGATCAGATGGAAAGGCGTGGCAAACACATCAACAAGGAGTTCTGCCTCTTGTTCACGAAATTTAATCATGCCATATCTCGCAACATGATTTCACTTGAATGCTTTGCTCTTTCCGTTGTTGTGAGTGGAGATTTTGTACTGTATCATAGTTAACTCACCTTCATCCCTCATTTCGTAACAACGACCACTAAAGCGCTGACAGCAAAACATTAGCAAACCGTTCCTCCGAGCAACGGATTACATAGAATTTCTTGCAGTGCACATTGGAGTAATGAATGGACGTACTTTAAGAAATGACAATACCTAGTTTGTTTTGCTCCGAGACACTACAGTCATGCGGTTCGCATTAGGATGCAGAGGCCCAACCTTGGTAGTAATAATCAGCTCTGTACGAGTGGACAAGAGAAATTTGCACTTTCACGACAATTATTATATGTCCATCTCATATCTGGCTTGCACAAACCATTGCACTGTTGAAATAGGAGCGATTAAGAAAACAAAACGGTTTGCCTCTGACATCTCTTGAAGGAGGATTCAGAAGAGATACGTGTGCAGTTTTCGTGCTTAATAGCATCACGTTATTCACTCCACCACTCCAGTCTTCACGTGATCGTCCACTTTTCCCCGTTTGAGATTAAAAAGTGCATTACATAAACCGTGCAAACGTCAAGCAAAGCACATACGCGTGAGATACTGTTATGCATCCATATTATAAAACTCTAGTTGCGTCGACAGTTGTTCAATAAATTTTCTTCATGATTCCTGTATTGCCAATAACATTTTGAAATGGACGCATAATATTCTTTTCTAGGCACGATTTTTGTTCAAGGTTTTTGCTTCTCCCTTGTATCATCACCACTTGTTGCTATATTCCATTTGAGCTTTGTATATTTTTTATACGAGACTGATACAGAAATCTTTCTCTTCAGCAGAGAGCCGAGTTCAGATGATAATCACGAAGTAGGTATTAGCTATACCGAAGTGAGGTTTGCAAAAGACACTTTCTATCAACTTTATTAAAAATTAATGAGTAGATCGTTTTTGAAAATCCTGCCGCGAAAAGCGTGGGAATGAGAGTTCCTCTACTGACAAAACACGGTAATGGCAAAAGAGCAACAAAGTATATCTCACACCCTTCATTCGTCGATGTACATAATTAAGGGTGGCATTGGTGGCAAGAGACCTTCCACTTACATATAAGGCAGGTAAAAATATTGATTTTGTTGAGGCAAAGGGCATGATGATTTAACGAACACTTTCATTCCACTTTTATGATTTTTCTCAAGCTTTCTCCTAATGAATTTCATTTATTATTACCATTTCCACACATCTTCTCGCATCTCTTTGAACTCCCACAAAATTTTGTAATGAACGATACTGCTTGAGTAGAAATTTTTTTTCAAAGTGTCACAAACGGTTGACCTGATTGAACCACTTGATGCACACAAGGGAAGGCCTCCTCATACCAGATTTATTGATGGTGTTGTGGTGAATCATGATCAAGAATATAGTCATATAATAGTTATTATTGTTGTTCAGGGCAATAAATGGAATGTTCCAAATGATCGTATCATCGTATTTTTTCCACTTTATCCTCGCATTTTTGTGTCCTCATCAAATTCCTTTTGAGCTGAAATGGCATTGTACGCTGATATTATTATATGACTCACACACAGGCCTGTTTAAAGTAGGTGTCTTTGCAATAATCAAAACCCATCGCAATGTGAAAACAAGATGGGATACAAATAATGTATGCAAAATTCAAAGTTGTTTTCATCGCATGTCTCCGTTTGTACGGTACCGTAGTGTAATCACGTTCTCCTCCCTCTTGACTTTCGTCAAGTTTTGCACAGAGAGATGCGATACTATTTGCTCTCACTCAATTTTGATTGAGCCTCATTCTCTCATCTTGAGATTTTGTTTTTGCAGAATAACGATAGGATCATGGGGTTATGATAAATAATGGGTCGCTGTATATTTATCTTCACCATTATCTGGCGACGACGGCGGAAAAAAGGGGTAAGACTGGGTTGAAGCGGATATATTTTAAAAATCGTTTGCACCAACAGCGTATTTGTCCCTTGTGCAATATTGTTCACACCACCGTGCCTTCCCACTTTTCAACATGTTTGATGATTTCTTTTTTGCAGTGCACACATTTTCCCCCTGATTTTTACACACCACACAACTATATCGGTGATTTATCACAGCAAAGTGAGAGATGCGAGATGACACTGAATCTTTTATGGTTTTATAAGATCTCCCAGAGATCTTTAAACTGTGCGCTTTTTATTTATGGCTGCACTCTGCTCTGAACTTCAAGTCACAAGGGACGTACACATAACGGGTGCGCGTGTATATTTATTTGTGAACAATGAGCAGAAGATTCTTGACCCAAACGTGCAATGAAAACCAAAGGTTACACTTTGTATAAGTATACACATCCAAGTTATCACTTTTGTGTAGCTGTAAAAAATCTCTGATTTGAGGTACACTAAACGATAATGACTGAAAGCTATTCAAGTGTTCAATTTGAATCAATTTTTTGTAAAATGTAAATATGACAAATTGGTTGCACAACCTCGTAAAAAAGTAGTGACTTTGCGAGCATTTGATCTGAATGGCGTCACGGAGTTTCGAGAGAGAAAGAGAGGTACCTTTTGAGTGTTTAATTAACCCAAACATTGTGTGCAACCTGTGAAAAGGTGCTGCTTTCAAAAAAAAAATCATGATGCGTATCACAGAAATGAATCTTTCACATTGGTTTTTTCTTCACGTCTCCACTGAATTCCATCCAGTGCAGCAAAACGACTCGCTTAAGACAATATACATACCATTCTATCGACGTCCACCAGTCTTTTTATACGTCAACCCAGTGATACTATTTTTCCACTTTAATAGAATGGGACAATGAAGCGGATTTTAGGTGAGGCGAGGCACACAGAGGAAGAAGAGAGAACGGAGTGAAGAGGTCTTTGGCCAGGGATGTGGTGATGATGTTGTTAATGATGACGATGATTAGAAAGGGATAATTTATAGCGCACTATTAGTCTGATGCGATGTTCATGTTGGTCGATGTGGAGGAGAGATGAGTATTTCAAATCGTACATATATTCGCGATTAGAATATTGCGTCGAAGAACAATTTGTTGTTGCTCTCTCGTTGAGAGAATCGTGTCGTGATGCGTGAGGTGAACTTATTGAATGTCTCTGTTGTTTCATCAAAGTGCTGAGTGAATGAGCCAACTTTTACAGCATAAGGTCGCATAAGCTCCACATCTACTATATATTGTTTATAAGCAGTTCAAAGTTTTCTTGAGCTATGCTACATTGTTTTTCTTTCTCTTTCTTTTCTCGCCTTTTTGCTGCGCCAGTTGAAAAGATTGGTTTTTGCAAGAGACGTGCTACACACAAACAACATGGACGACGAAGACCGGAATTTCGCTTTGCTTTTTTCGCCTCTTCTTTGAAGTCTGTGCTTGCCTTCAACCTTTGTCATTACTGATGACGAGACGTGAACTTTGCTCTGGTGTTGATGGCAGCTCGGCCTCTTGAAGTTCACAATTGTTGATGATTCTGGTGTATGAACATTATTGCAAATTTAATTCGACAGTTGCCTTTGTTGAATATAAGAAGAAAAAAATTGTGAAGATTTTTTTTTCTAACTCGAAAAATTTAATGCTCAAATATGGTTGACATTTTAATTATTTTTTGGGAAGTTATGGTGAGCAAGTAGGTATATAGTTTACAGCGTAGCGTGTTTACTCAAACTAGTGAAAGTCATATATTTTTCATCACGTGATAAATAAAAGGTAGCCTAAGGTGAAAATCCGTTCCCCAGTTTCCGCCTGCAATGAAAAAGGGAAATGACATATTTTTGCATTAAAGTAAGATTTGAATAGAGTAATAAAGAAAAATATAAAACAAATGACAAGAAAAGGCGAAAAGGAACAAAAGTACAAAAAAGCGATCCTCTATCTCTGTTTCTCTGCCAAACCTAAATTTAATGGATGTATAACATAATAAGTAGTGTCATAAAAAGATGTGTAGTCATCAAAAACGGAACGAGGACCGGATCGCTGGGTCAGTGATATGCTGATACGTCAAATTGTACGTGGAGAGGGAGAAAAGAAAATACATGTGTAATCACATTCCTTTCGGCAGTAACAAGTGCTAATGAGGACGTGGTGGTGTGTTTCACTCAAAATAAATATATATTTATGCCTCCTTCATTGCCATTCGAAAGTGAACGATAGAGGAGCAAGAAAAGTGGTACTCGAATGCGAACAAAAATATACAAATGCTCAAATAATTAACAATGGAGCTACGTGATACGATTATCTTATTTTTATCTGCACATATTTTAGAAGAAGCACACACCACTACGCGAAATTATTCAAATGGCTGTGGTGTGTAAGCACATGGCTCACATTACAAATACCTTGACTCTACTAACCGCAAAGCACACTGTGAAGCACATGACAAGGATTTTCTTTATGAAACATTATATTATTAGGCTGAACAGGTACAGCTAACAGTTCAAACTGATCAATTTTTTTAGCACAGATGCATAGATTTTTTTGTTGTAAAAACTGGAAATAAATCCTTTTTATAGGCTACACTTCAACGTTTACGCATCTTTACAGTTTTTGCATTGGAAATTCATTTTGTTTTTTAACAAAACTTTATTGTTGTGGACACAAACTCAAATTGAGTAAATTGATATGGGTAAAGCGTAAGTGTGATATGTTTAGCGTAGGTTGCATTTTTTTTGTTTTTAAAAGAGTACATTCATGCGGCCGGTCATTACGATGGCCTATGCAATATTACAAAGTGATTGGAAAATGGGAGGGTAATAAATCAATGGCACAGCCTCACTTCACCATGATTAACAGATTCGTTTTAGTTGCTTCAGTTTTTTCTTCTCTTTCTCTGAAACTGGAGTGTTTTGTCTTGGCCTGTAAATTGAATGTTCTGCAAATGACTGATAAATTTGGTTGTAGTCCTGAGTGGTGTAATTGAAATATGGGCGCAAACACGGCGTGCTCCACTCTAAAAAAGAGGTACAAAGAGGCAAGGCAAGTGTAATCACAAGTGACTGCCATTTAGTCCCCTTCCCATCGCTGTAATACACAAATAAGTAGTGATGATGATGAAAAAGACAAGAAGATGCGTTTTGATTGCACAATTATCAGTTGTTGGCAATGGCATAACTGGTTTGCATCCCCACAATAATCAATCGCACTGCCCACATCTTTTATCTTCATGGGCACGTTGAAGTTTTTTTTTCGTCAATTTTTATTCCCTTTTATAAAAATGGTCTCTTTGCGTACTCATGATGATGATGATGATTCGTCATTTAGTTTTTTGATCAACATTTCTGATACTCTCCATTACTATAAAAGGGTAATATTATTATATGTAAATTAGCACGCAGACGCACACACACAAACACACACACGCAACAGGTGGAACTATTTTTGTCGGCAAATATTTTCTCCCCAACTTTATTCAACTTTTGCATTCCAAGAGGTACCAAAGTCGCCCATTATGGTTTGGCTAGTGATGTCAATCACGATGCTCAAGAAGCCGACAAGTAGGCTTCATTGTAGACAATCAGGACATTATTGAGAAATGTCTTTTTGTATAGCTCAATCGCTTCTATTACGAGAGAAGTGGTTGTTGTTGACGAAAAGGAATTTAGGTATTGGACGAGGTTAGAGGTTACCTTTAAGTGAGGTACACAAAAAAGACGAGAAACAAAAAAAAAGAAGTGTGATTATGTCATTTTACTGTGATATCTAGTTACGCACTCTAATATTGAAGGGCTCCATCCATAACCAAGCCTTCCAAAGGGAGGGGGTGAAACATTTGAGGTGGCGAGGAATTCACTATACAGATTGAAAAAATAATAATAATCGAAAGGGAATGATAATAACTGTTAATAGCACGCACAAAGTACGTGTGTGTGGTCATTTGTCGTTGTGTTACCGTGGTCAAACGGATTTGTTAATGGGGCACTACTACTACTGCTTGAACATTTATAAAGTCGTTGTGATTGGTGTTAGGATGAGTTAAAAGAAATTATTCACAGTGGCTCTCTCTCTCTCTCTTTAAAAAATTCAGTAATGAGCTGTGTGTGTGTGGAACAACTGAAAGGAATGTGTGGAGAAGGGTACATTTGATGGATCTTGTGGGCTGGTCATCTCTTCCTCTCTCTCTCTCTCTCTCTGCTGATGATATCTCGGGCAACAATCCATTATTCATTAATTGTCAACAGACACGCCAAACTATTTGTCAAGCCCTATCGGCAAGGTAGTCCTTCCAATGGCCAGAGACAATGATATGGTTTGAGTGAGTCTGAGAGCAGCCCAGCTCATAAAAAAATCGTGTCGCTGGTCGCTGTCGTCTTTATAACAAATGGAATGCGTTTATGAATGCTCAAGTTGATGGGAAGAGATATTTGATATCCCTCTTTGTTTACGAAACCTCTTTTGTTCGCCATCTTGACGATTTAACCGCACCACACGCACCCAAAGGCAGGGAGAGAAACAAGAGAGGAGTAAAACGTGCGACAGTGAAGTTTCAGTGTCCAGTTTTGTTGTCAGGACGAGTAATAAATATATGCAAGCGTGATTGCACTTGCGGGACGCACTGTGACTGACTTAAATCTGTCGAGTGACTGACGGATGCATTTGTCATTTCGGCAAAATGCACATTCTCATGTGTGCCCAGTCACTGTACACATATTATTATGCTTCTATTCTTGAATTCCTGATTACTTTTGTGCACATTTTTTAATTCTCGTTCAGTGAGCAGAAAAAGAGAGATATTTTTACTTGTCGAGTGAATTAAGATGAAATGTATGTACACACAATAATACATTCGTTGAACAAGTCTGGGCAATGTAATTTGCATTACATGTTTTTTTTTCTTTCGTATCAATCATCCCTGATAAGGTGGTTTTGTATGTGAATGAAATGCACCGTTGCGGTGTTGTCCTCTCGATTTGTTTCCTTGAGCCGCTTGTGGTGGAACGTAAGAAATCTCCTCGTCGTGAATGAGGATAGTCGACACGGGGAACACACCTTTATTGCCTTGTTGTTGGTATGAATTGTTAAACTAGGTTATCTTCACTTTGTGGAGGAGGAATTTAATTGAGAAATCAAAACAAGACACCAATTCCCTCTCCATTCACATTGCCTCTTCTCGCGAGTTTCTCGGTTCCTGTACCTTTTTGATTTGATTGACGAGACAATGAGATTGTAAGAATGGGCAATGTTTTGCTTATCTAAAGTCGCATTAGTCAAATCGCCATTCTTTTACTACTACGACTGTCAACTTGGAGGCTCTCCTCTGTAGCACTTACTCTTGCGCTGTGTAGAAATCAGTGGCTTTCTCCTACAACATTGTTGTTATTTTTATGCATGCCTATATAATAGTCTCCTCCCGTTTGCGTTACTCAGTTAAAGATTAAAAACTTGGCTTACATTGCATTTGAGATTTGAATATATATTCTGTACAACTTTTAGTGAAAATATTTTTTAGAGTTTTTTTAGTGGTTTCCATTGACACATTCACATCTAATTTGACAGGGGCTGAGTCTACGATGATAATGTGCAGCAATTTTCAATGAGGTCAACCTCCTGATCGGATATGATCGCACTTTTTATTAATATTACGATAAAACTTCAATTATACCCATTTTACTGTATATAAATGTGTACCCAGAGAGCGCACACAATGAACAACCTGCTTTTCCACCGTTTTGGAATTTTGCAAATACACAAGTGATTTTTTTGTTGTTGTTGCTGATAGAAACCTGTTAGGTGGGTAAAATATCGATTACTCGTCCCTTTTGTAGTTAGCACTAATGTATTCAACTGGTGTCTTAAAAGATTCTCATTTCACTTATATTTTGTAGTCATTCAACATACTCACACAATCGAGCAAACACGAAAATATCTTCAATTTTTTTTACTGATCTCTCCCTCTCTCTTGTGTTTTCGTTATTAGCATAATAGATTTACACACATATAAGGCTAATAATATATTGCAATTGTAATGGCTATTTGCTTATTATTTTCATAAGTTTGTAAAATGGGCAAGAATCGTGAATAATGTCTTTTTAAAATAACCTGTTTAAAGGAGAAAATGCTGCTGTTAGTTGCACCACGATGATGTGAGCTGCAGATTTTTAGAGGTGCATCCTTCTTTTTTCTATAAAATGAATCATTTTACTGGGTTTGCACTTGGCGCATGAGAAAAAAAAGTCTTCTTTTTTACCATAAAATTGTACTGAACCCTTCAACTTTTCGTGCCTGATTTGTTGGCAGCGAGAATACGGCACAACGGTTGACAATTTTTGACCTGGGTGTTGACTGAAGCGGTTTGTTGTTGCGTTGCCTGCCTAATTACAATATATGGATCTCTCTCTCTCACACACACGACTTTGATCTATGGTGTATGTTTTTCGACATTAAGGAGCATTCTTTATGGTTTTCTCAGCAATCGCAGTGGAAACTTATTACGGAAACATTATGAACGCGAGGAACATCTGCAGGCTACGTACGAGCAATTCATTACTGTCGAACCGGGGCAGATAGTTAATGCATTATCGCCTTTATATGGGAACCTCACCCTTGCAAATCTTAACAATAAAATTGACAGATGTGCTACCCCCCACACGGATCAACAATCTTATTCAAATATATCCTCTTTGGTAATGGTTGTGGGCTCGTGGTCACAGAGATGAGCCTCTCCCGTTGGGACTGGAAAAAATGTTTGCCCAGAATGGGGATTCTACATCACCACCATAATATTTTTTTTTTGGCCAGAGAAGTGAGACAGAGGTGAGACACGAGAAAAATAATATTTTAGGAAGTATTTAGCCAAACTGGTGCCGAAAAGGGTTGGGTTGGACTAAAATAATATTACTCTACCTTTGTGCAATAAACTCAACACTAAAAAGTTTTTTTTAAATAAAGGCATGCAAACTGGTTGAAAATGTCTAAATCCTGACATTTATTTTCAACAGGTCGACACATTACATGGTGTCTGCTTATGACCACCTGATGAACATTATGCGTTCATTAATGAAATTTACGTGATTCACTCTCGCAGCTATAGCCTGTAGCTGTTCATGAATTACGGTTGTGGGCAGACGGCGGTGGTGAGTCGGCTTGTACTGTGACCGATTCTTAGCATGCAAATACATATAAAGCTATACGTAGTGACATGTGAGCTTAAAACACAAAATGATGACATGTATAGCCGGGTTCTTAAAAGGGACATGTCACCAAACTGACTGGGATTATTGAGTCTTTAGAGACAAGCCGATGCCGCAAATCCAAGATTAATATAAAGAATCAGATATACCGCCATATACCTATGCGAATACGACGATGGGAAATCCTGTTGGTATTCAAAGATGACGTAAGTGGAGTTTTGAAAATTGTGCTTTGCGATTAAGATTTTTTATATCCGGCTGATGTTCACCTCAGTAGGGGTTCCCTCTTAAAGTCAGTGTAATAGCATACATGTATATGTAGTCATCATTCGAGGAGGACTCACGTTTACTCATTATTTGTCAGAGGGAATTTTGCCGAATAGAAATGAAATGCCTAATCAACTAATCATGCCTTATCTTTTATAAACCCGCACCATTCAATTTTGAGCGTCGTCAAATGTGATTGCAGATCCCCACATTGTTGGAAATTATTTAGTATTATTGTGTGATATTCCACGCTGAACATGTTGACGTTCACGCCCTCTTGTGAAAATGATTTGGTCACTTTGGAAGAATTTTTATCGCTTGATATTGTTGTTTTTCTATTTTTGTTGTTGAAGTGGGTTTTGTACACGGCAGACTTTTTGAGACCACTTCTCATCCCTCAAGATGAATAATTTTTGGATGTACTAGTTCCGTGCGTGCATGAATGTCTGGGAGAGAGACAAATGAAATGTTTTAATTCTTATATGTTATTATTTCCATTTATGGGACGACTTTGCCCTCTCTCGAACTCGTCTGATGCTCACCATCAACAGTGGAAGCGGCTTCACCGAAAATGGCTTTGATTTGTTGGATTTGATTTTTTTTTCTAACTTTTTAATGCTTTCTACACATTACAACCCGTACAAAAACGGAGTGAGCAGTGTGTGCCCATCACACGTGGCCAAACCCATTAGAGACTATGACTCAAACTTGTCAGTGATCAGTCATGTTTTCTTGTAGAAGACAATGACTTGATGTATTGATGGTTCACTGCTTGAATTTCAATTATTTTTGTGTTTTTTTTTCTTGCTGTTTCACTGTAAAAAAATCCCAAGAATATCCCAAATATACATATTTTTGAAACGCCCATTTTGTTACAATGAGGAAGGATTGCGCATATTTTACCATTTTTGCAAGACAAAGCAAAAGTTGAATTATTTTTTTAACTAATGGTCTTTATTCTCTATAAATGTGGCCCAATAAACTTCTCACAGAGGTTTCGTACTCATTGTTGTGTGACGCCTAAACTTGGCATTAATGTCATGCTGCGATAATTGCAAAGAATTGTGATCATCACGCATTGTAGACACCAAAGAATATATATTTTTTTACAAAATTAAAACCGTATTCTGGATTTTTCAAAGTAGGCTGTGAGAAGAGTTTTGTGTATATATTTGCATTTGCAAAAAAAAAATGTAGATTCGCATACGGAAGACCGACAAGGAAAAGGTTTCGATAATCGTTATTGATGATGATGAATTTGTAGGGAATTACATTTGCGCAACCTTTTCAAACGGGCTACATATTTACTTTCTCAGACAGCTAGCATGCGATGAGTCGCAAATGGTATGTTTCAAGCTCCATAATGAATTGGTGCTGGTCAGTAATTACAGCATGCTGTATGTGCTAAACGAAGGAACTCTCTCTCTCTCTCTCTCTTTCTCTGTCCCTCTCCCACCCGTCATTTAATGCAAACTCATGCAAAATACTTGAAATCTGGCGGTTTGCCACCAATTGCATGCACTCAACAAGGAGTGATTGTTTCCCTCCCACTAGTTCTTGCGAACTCTTCTCCTGTCTTTGGCTGGGAAGGCTCGTCGACACATTTACGAATGAGAGGATCCTCAATTCCAGTTTCTAATCAACGACACGCAAAATTTATGCAAAATCTTCAGACAGGGAGGGATTCTCGGATTAAATTGTGGTTTTTAGTTTTGCGAATTTCTGATGAAATTGCATAGTGACTGCTTCCTCTGTCGCCTGTGTACATTTACATACATCAGATTGGAGAAAGAGATGTACGACACTGTGAACTGCAGTCTAGCTTTTTTTTCTCTCTCTTTCTTTTGTACTCGCGAATACTATTGTAATTGTTGAAATAATTTTGCAAAACTTGCTACACACAACGTGTTGCGAACTGCACAGTGTCTCAAAAAAATTTCGCATTCGTTGAGCTCAAAACCCGCAATTTTAGATAAGCTACTAGGAGAAAAAATGGTCTGGGAAAAAAGGATCGACTTTGATTACTTGGTCTCAACGTGTCGCATATTATGCTCTAATCACACAGTTTTCATCCTTTGAGTTTATCACGCAAGTTTTAATACCAATTTTGTAGCTTCCTACAATCAGTCAAACAAAAAAAACTGCAATACGTCATGTGACCATTTCCCAGTTTCGTATTCTCCAAACCTAAGATACAGGCCAACCCTTTTCTAATGGTCACATTTTAAACGACAGTAATAAGAGCGATACGCTGCCTAATTATAATAACGTACGTCCATGCAAATGGGTGTCCCAACTACTGTCATTTACCAGGAAATAATATATTCTCGCAAAGTCGCAGAGTCGCAAAGATTTGTAGTGGCAGGAATGACACTTTTTTTTGAATCATCGCAAATATTTGAGCTCCTCAGAGTTTTACTGCTAATCACGAAGCCTCGAAATTTCATCTCACACATTTAGAAACTCTCAAGACACCTTTAAATGGCTGGCTTTTGACTCCAATTAGTAATTGATGACTACGCGACGGCATATTTATGATGATGGTCCTTCACATCACTTCACACAGGTCACATTACTACACACGGGTGACCGTTGAAGCATGCAAAAGTCTGAGAGTGATTCTGTCAGACAACTTTAAGATACGTAAAATAGCCTCGTAAAATTTGGCCACTAAACTGAGCATCAATTTAAGAAAAACCCTTGACTGCTGAAGGACTCACTGACGAGAGACGAGGATGCTCAGTTTTCTTTATTTCCCACCTTTGAAACTGCAACAGGTCTGGTTCAAATCATATTTCACGGTTGATTTATTAGTAAACTCGGCATCTATCACGGTTGTATAAGCATCAACTGGTTGAGCATTCGTTACGGTGCGGCATTCACAAAACAAGTGGTCTCACGAATATCCATTATGAGTTTGATGATTACATTCACATTGCTCTGTGCTCATAAATATAGCTACTGTTTTCAGGCATTGTTAGTAAATAATAATGAGCTTTCTTGACATTCACTGCTCATCAAAAACATACGCTGGAATCTCCTTCGTACACACACACACAAACTACTGTAAATGGGTAAAAACGAAATCTAGCATGCGTTTTTTCTACCTGAGAAGATGAGGTTTTTTATTGCTTGAATCCAACCAAAGGTTTATGCACTACAACAGCGTAGTCCTTTTGAATTCTTTTGTACGCTCTATACATTCACGAATTAATGGCAATTCATGATCAGGACGAAGAAGTTTGAAGATGTTTTTTTTTTCTCAAGTGCTCAGCGTAAAGAGTTGAAAAAGTTCTCAAGGAGGCATCCTTAAGAATCCACAAAATTTTATACCGTGTATCGTTTTCAGAGAGGGAGAGAATCAACAGGGCAGTCGTAAATTATTGAAGTAAAAAATGGGACACCATAAGACATGCCAAGTCTTGGTCCTCCATCAAGACGTCAATAAACTCAGAAGGGTGCCTCCACTAAAATTTGTAATGGTCAAAATGAGAATTACGTGGCAGCCCCTCCACCTCTGTGGGAAATCGTTGTAGGCATTTTTACGAGTCTCGCTCTCGTCGACATGTTTGTACACACACTTTGAGAAACGTTAGCTATACACATTTTTTTAAATGGTGGGCGCACACAAACATTAGTAAATACATTCAAAAAATGTTTGGATAGTGGGATCTGCTCAGAAATTTTGGCACAACAATGTCAAGCACACTTGACATCTTTTTTTTTAAATATTTGCTGGATTGTGTGCTCAGAAAGATGAGCGACGGGAGAAGAAGGTGCGAAACATAGAATTTGAACTCGTATGACAATCTCAATGTAAGTCATTATACATGAATGGATATTAATAATAGCTCTCTCAATTTAACTTGATCTCATGCACACACATTCAAAAATGTTATAGATTGCATTGTCTTAATTCGACGTGTGTGTGTGTGTAGTAAACTAATGAGTGACTAGGAACGAAATCCATCAAGAATTTTGCAAACAGCATTAATAATGAGTGAGCATGATTGTATTTGATTGTCTTTATCGCCACTCGAAACAGGGCGACGTACAGTGTGCCGCCTTTGTAAAGATACAAGTGTACAACCCTTTCTCTCCCCCTCTTGTTTGTAATCCTATAGCGAGATTGTCAAGGTGCATTTTACAGGAGTGAGTTATCACTGCGAAAAAGAAGTAGTGTGGCAAACGGAGAAATTGGTGGCAACAATGGAGAGGCAAACTCATATTATTTCATTTCGTCCAGCTTCTCGTCACAACCAAAATTGCATGGCCAGCCCAGCGTCGTCGCCTTCGTCATCTCGTTTCGCCTTGTCGTTGCCTGAGGTGAACCAATAAATCTTGGTGATGCCGCACTTCAAGGGAACTAATAACCACTCATTAATATACACCAGGTGCAAAATGATACCAATTAACTATAAGTCAAGATTCAGTGCATAAATCATAACATTATGAACGCAATAAATTTTGCACCATCTTTACAGGAGAAGAATGTTAGCGTTCAGTAACAATAAACGAGGCGAAAATGGGTGTAGGTATGCACTACGGAGGTACAAACTACGTCCATACCAAATTGGATGGTGATTGCAATGTTTGCAATACACAAAATAAAACTCATCCTCCTCTAGCTCTCTCTCTCTCTCTCTTTCTTGGTAGAACCCCCCTGGAGCACACAACACACAGTTAAAGCAAAAGCATAGGAGCTAGGTCAATGGTTAGGATGAGTTTGAACAGGGTTGTTTATTACTGGTGGGATTAGGCCAAGCTAGAACTAGAAGTTTTGCGGCGTAAAATATATGGCAATTTCCGGGGCACGTGATGCCCGCATACAAAAATGCGCATAGAGCGACATGCTACTGTGTGCACACCTGG
Source organism: Alloscopus bannaensis (assembly GCA_027743745.1). NCBI lineage: Eukaryota > Metazoa > Arthropoda > Collembola > Entomobryomorpha > Entomobryidae > Alloscopus > Alloscopus bannaensis. The sequence continues at coordinate 137,506 of JAHZMW010004029.1, forward strand.
AAAAAAATAACCTGGAAAAATGGTGTGAGGAGTGCGGCTTGACAATTAATGTTAACAAGACGAAATATATGCATTTTTATAAGGCAAATGATACAGTTTCAAAAACTGAATGTACCCTTGACCCGCCTACTCTGAAAGTATATAGTAATCCAATTGAATTGATTTCGACTTTTAAGTACTTGGGGGTGTTTATTGACAGCTCCTTGAGCTTTAAATATCATTACTCTAAAGTAGAAAATCGCATGAACTCTGCTCTAGGCAGACTCTATGTTTTCAAAAGGCTATTGCCTAAGCAGGTTTTAAAAGTATTTCTGTCGTCATTTGTAATGTCGGTAGTAGACTTTGGTATTCTTGTTTGGTGCGTACAAAGTCTCTGTGATGTGATGAAACTGCAGAGTAAAATTGATAGGTATCTCAGGTCGTACTTTGAACCAAGATCACTCAGAAGAAAGAAGTCAAAAGTCTAAATTTTAAATTACTATGCGGAAGTGGAACTCTTGACAATTTCAGAAAGACTGAAATTATTAAGGTTACGCTTTGTTAGAAGATTTAGAGGCTCGTCCTTGTTTGATAAATGGTTTACTGTGTCTAATAGAGCAACTAGTGCTAAGCCTAGACTTATAAGTTATAACATGTACACATTGCACGATGTTATTTAAGCATTCAGTGAAATGGAAATGTATTAATGAATGGAATTCATTTGTTCAATCATTGAATGAAGCAAATAGCCCATTTGTAGAAAATAAAAAAAACAATGTTGACATTGATGAAAAGTTTAAAGATTTTATCTTAGGTTATAGAAATAATATATATATATATAGTTATGAATTTGGATTTTAGTTATTGTTATTGGATACTGATTAATTTGTTGTTTGATTGGAATGGTATTGTATTGTTGAAATGATTTTTTACCATCCTGCAATAATGTCGACCGACATTGTTTGTGTTTGTATGGGAGTAAAGCCTGTGATTTGGTTGAATACAGTGACACAATAAAGCAAATTCAAAAAATTCACACAACTGTGTTTTGTGTGCTCCAGTGGTCACTACACTCTTTCTTTGTTTTTATGATTCAACCAAAGTCATGCGGCAACCAACGTTCATTCATGTTGTTGGCGATCTACTTTTTTTTCTCCTCGACAATTACACTTTGCCATACATTCGTTCCTAATAATGAGAAATATAACTCGTTGCATAACTCGATTAATTGAACAATTAGCAAACCGTTTGTCATTATTCTTTGACACACACACTTTTAGTCTCCCTCGTTTTGAGACACACAAGTTACCCCTCACTTTTCGGTAGTCAAGTTTAGCTCGTGTAATTAGCTGAGCAGGAAGAACAACGAGTGATACTCTGACAGATTAGAACAAGAGAACTGACATTTCAACAGAAATGGAAAGGGGTGCATTTCATGATGATAAGTGAATCGGCTTTTTTTTCGTTTCTTTTTTCTTTTCATCTTTACGATCAGTTGCCATGTCGTTGGTGTACGAGAAAAAAATACAGTGTAACATCAGATTCGTTTTTTTTTGTATCTGTAACAACTCCGTCTGCAGGAGGATCATTAACTAATCAAACAAAGCATTTTACACATATGTTCAGAGCAAGGAGCAACTCGTCAAACGTCAAACAAAGTTTTATGAATGGTTCCTTTACGTATATACCTCTTTGCAATCCCACTCAACAAGAACAACAGCGGTTTTGACATTTTTGTCGAGAGACAGAGGGAGAATTGAAGAGAAAATTAGATGGACAGAGAGGAGGAGGAGGATACAAAGGGAAAAAAGTTTTGGTTGTTACGCAAAATTTTATCTTTTTATAATGCATCCAACTTTATTTACCAGCTCAAACGACTCACATAAATAGGATGTATCTACGCATTTTTCCAAGATGAATGCGTAGAGATGCACGCACTTTCTGATAAAATCTCAACTAGTAACGATAATGGTGATCCAGTGTTACACAGTTTGTACAAAACAAAACGTACACAGCACGCCACTAGCAAGTTTCGGGAAATATTAATAATAAATAGTTGTTTTTTCTCATTACCTCCATATTATCAGCAGCGGAAGAACCTGTAGAATAGAAAAATTGACCCGAACAATCGTTTTCGTAGAACATTACAGCCAAACCTTTCGTTTGAAACATGATTGGTATAATTCTCACAGGGCATTTTACACCGGGATTTTCGCCCTTTTCATGTAACAATCTCCATAATTTATTAGATGGACCACACCACATCGTCGTGGAGATCATTTAATAATAAGCGTAAGTGTTCTTCTCTTTTTCTCCCTTTGTAAACAGAGAAAACACACACGTAGCCTATGCATATTGCATACTAAACTCTTTTCAATAACTCTTTTTGTCTCAACCCTGATCATGATGTATTTCATTCATTTTGAGATTTATACGAGGCTCAGTTGATTTCACCAGGTTTTTGCTTCCAATTTGTTCGTGTAAATCGTACACGTCATTTATCATTCGAAATCGACTTGGCCGTATCAAATTTTTATGACGCTCTATCCAAGGCCTACATTCATCAGACTTGAAATAGATGCAGACATTGATGCTGACACAAGATGAAATATATGTTGTTACAAATTCAAAACACATAAAGCAGTGACAGCCCGAGAGATCTCAAGTCAGCGATGAAGAATCGTGTGTAGAGTGAAACCGGAGAGAGATCTCTTTTTCTGATTGAAGTTGCCCACATATCTCTATACATTAGCTGCACTTTCTACCATTGCATTGTTATAGATTTGTTACGACTTTCTGAGCTTTACGAAGAAAAGAAGCGCAACGGCGGCGGCGTCTTACAGAGAGACGCAAACTGGCACTGGGGCTTTGTTATTTTTATTCGGTTGTTGTTGCAAGAATCACCTGTTGATTGTGATATGATATAATGCAGAATGACAGGACATGACAGCAGCTCATGAAATTAAATTGAATCGACGAACTTTTTTTTATGTTTTTTTTCTCTTCTCCCTCACTATGATAATGATGACGAGTATGGTGATGGCCACGAGAGAAGAGAATCTGGTTTTGCTCTCCTTTTCAATTGACTGTCCATCGTTTTGTTTGAGCTGACATTTAGCCATGTTTCACATTATCGACCACATTCTCCACGGTAGCCGAACGGATAAAGGGGAACGCAATGGAAGCCACACAACGTGAAGTCGAAGATTCCATGCATTATAAAGCTTGTGCTCGTTTCGTAATTTTTTCTCTCGATTGATCAATTCAATGAATTAATTCTTAAATACCAATTAAGGCTCGATTGTCGGCAGTCATTAAGAGTTCCACGAATCCATCAATTTCACTGTTTTTCCTTTTATAAAAAATCTAACAGTGATTGCTTGAATTACTCGGAGGTGAATTGGCTGTGCTTTTGTATGCTTTTTTTTTGCTTCCATGAAAACTCTCTTTTTTATCCAAGCAAATAATAATACCATATTATGTGATGTTTGAATTGCAGAACCGAAATCTCCAGAAGACCTGAGTAGTCCCACATCGGACGAAAACTTCAACTTTAATTTTACTCTAGTAGATAAGAAACTGAGTCATTTTACGCATCACCTCCACCACCACCACCCTCATCTCCACCACCACAGTAGTCCACGAAGTAGCAGTAATCACCATAATAACAATAACAGCAGTAGTACCTTCCTGGCCCACACAAAACTTAAGGATCCAACGCTGTAAGAACTATTGTTATATTTTCCGAACTGACCCACCCACGTCCGTTTAGTGAACCACCCACCCACCCTTGATGATAACGATATTGCTAAACGACCCCTTGTCAAATGTACAGACTTGAATATTTTATTTTTTGATCATTTCAGCTTATTCTCCAAAAAGGCATCCATTAGTCACCCCTCGCTCCATCATCTCAGCAGCCACGTCCCCAATGCCTCCCCCGCCAACGGCAAGAGAGCCGGAAGCTGCGGCGATCGCAAAGAGCTCAGTACCTCACCAGCACCCTCAACACCAACCTCCGCAAGCTCAACAAGCCCCATTCTCAACCTCCACGCCAACCCCACCGGCGAATCAAACGATTCCCTTCGTCGCCGCAAAGTCCACAAGTGCGATTTCCAAGGATGCGAAAAAGTCTACACCAAGTCCTCTCATCTAAAAGCCCATAAACGTACCCATACTGGCGAGTTCCTTTGATTTTTTTTTACCGTTTTACAATCAAAATATACATATAATTAATGGGAGATGCTAAAAGATTCGTTGGGTAATGCATACAGCACACAAACATGGATATATGCACTTGTATAATGGCAAATACGACAAAGTTCATTAGCCGACGGCGGTTCCATGATTTTAACGGTTTTTAACCGTTTTACAATTCAAAAATACATATAATTAATGGGAGATGCGAATAGGATGGTTTGGGAATGCATACAGCACACAAACACGGATATATGCACTTGTATAATGGCAAATACGACAAAGCTCATTAGCCGACGGCGGTTCCATGATTTTTAACGGTTTTTAGCCGTTTTACAGTTCAAAAA